>JBAGKK010137005.1:0-16535 GCA_037177015.1 Euceroptres primus
ATTTTAATTGTTTTTGGCCTTTTACGGCAATTCATACAAATTTTATTCTATCAGAAGAGAGTCAGTTTATGCAAATATCTGTTATATCGACCTCTTGATGAAAATAATTTTTATAAACTAATTTTTAAAACGCGAAAAACAAGTTCGCAAAAATATAGTTCACAAGAATTTTCATTAAGTGGTCGATATAGCAGATATATGCATAAACTGACTCACCTCTGATGAAAAAAAATTTGTAGTAATAACCGTAAAAGGCCGAAAACAATTAGAATTTATATTTAACAAATATAATTATATAATTATACTGGTAATTATATTATCTTAACCATTATGAGACAAAGTCTGGCAGAAGCCGTTTATTTGCTAGAGTCTTGAAGCATACGTCAAAACAACGTTCTATGAACCAAAATGTCTTTTATTGGGAACTATGTTCATAGTGTGAAAGTAAATTGATAAACGTTTTCCGGATGTCATAGCTTGTTCCATAATATGCATTATGATGCGGAAGAAACATATTCTGAATTGAAGTCCACTTTCCCAAAAAATTTTAAATTGCATTTCTGACTGTTGTGATCACATCCGGAAACTCCCTTGAGACACCCCTATTATCAGAAAGTTTTCAAAATGTACCTAGGGATGGTTTCAAAAAGAATTTCCTGAAAAATATCAAAAATGACTATCTTAAAAGTATCAAAGTCCCAAAAAATTTTTTATCTGCATTTATGATTATTGCGATTACATCCAAAAACCCTCCTAAAGCAGCCCTATTTCTCACGAGTTTTCAAATTGACCTAGAAATAGTTTCAAAAAGAATTTTCAGATAAATGTCAAAAATGACAATTTTCGAAGTATAAAAGTCCCCAAAAATATTTTTATCTGCATTTCTGTCTATTGCGATCATATCCGACAACCCTCCTGCAGCACCCTTATTATTCACAAATTTTAAAATTTGGCCTAGAGGTGGTTTCGAAAAGAACGTCCAAATAAATGTCAAAAATGATAATTTTTAAAGTATCAAAGTCCCAAAAAAAATTCTAATTGCATTTCTGACTGTTCCGAAAACAACCCTCCTCAGACACCCACATGATCCACAAGTTTTAAAATTAAATCTAGGGCTGGTTTCAAAAATAATTTCCAGATAAATAGCAGAAATGACCATTTCCAAAGTCAGAAATACAATTAAAAATTTTTTGGGGACTTTGATACTTTGAATATTGTCATATTTGACATTTATCTGGACATTCTTTTTGAAACCACCCCTAGGTTTCATTCCAAGCCTTGTGGATAATGGGGGTGCCTCAGGAAGGTTGTCGGATATGATGCCAATAGTCAGAAATGCAGATAAAATTTTTTTGGTAATTTGATACATTGAAAATTTTCATTTTTGACATTTTTCTGAAAATTCTTTTTGAAACCACCCATAGGTCCATTTGGCAAAGTTCAGGGTAATAGGAGTGTCACAGGAAAGTTGCCGGATGTGATCCCAATACCCAGAAATGCAATTAATAATTTTTTGGGGTTTTAATACTTTGAAAATTGTAAATTTGACATTTTTCTTAAAATTCTTTTCGAAACTGCCACTAGGTCTAAATTGAAAACTTGCGAATAATAAGGCTACTTTAGAAGGGTTGTCGGATGTGATGCTAATAGCTAGAAATGCAGACAAAAGTTTTTTGGGGAATTTGTTACTTTGAAAATTGTCATTTTTGACATTTATCAGAAAATTCTTCTTGAAACCACCCCTAGGTTTAACTTCATAACTTGTGGATCATAAGGGTGCTTTAGGAGGGTTTTTAAATATGATCACGATAGTCAGAAATGCAATTAAAAATTGATTGGGGACTTTGATACTTTGAAAATTGTCACTTTTGACATTTATCTGAAAATTCTTTTTGAAACCACCTCTAGGTTTAACTATAAACCTTGCGGAAGCTAGGAATGCTTTAGGAGGATTGTGAGATATGATCTCAATAGTCAGAAATGCAAATGAAATTTTTTAGGGGAATCTGATACTTAGAAAATTGTCATTTTTGACATTTACATTGAAATTAATTTCAAATCACCCCTAGTTTCATTTGAAAAACTTGAGGATAATAGTGGTGCCACAGGAGGGTTGCCGGATGTGATCGCAATAGTCAGCAGTGCATACAAAACTTTTTGGAGACTTTGATACATTGAAAATGGTCATTTTTGAAATTTTTCCATTTGGAAAACTTGAGGATAATAGGGGTACGACAGGAGGTTTGCCGGATGTGATCCCAATAGTCAGAAATGTAACTAAAATTTTCTTGGGGAATCTCATACTATGAAATTTTCATTTTTGACATTTATCTGAAAAGTCTTTTTGAAACCATCCCTAGGTTTAATTTTAAAACTTGTGGATAATAGGCGTGCTTTAGGAGGGTTGTCAGCTATGATCGCAATAGTCAAGAATGCAACTAAAAATTGTTCGGGGACGTTGGTACTTTAAAAATTGTCATTTTTAACATTTATCTGAACATTCTTTTTGAATCCACCCCTAGGTTTAATTTCAAAAATTGTGGATAATAGGAGTACGTCAGGAGGGTTGTCGGATACGATCGCAATAGTCAGAAATGTAGAACAAAATTTTTTGGGGACTTTGATGCTTTAAAAATTGTCATTTTTTACACTTATCTGAAATTTCTTTTTTAAACCCTCCCTAAGTTTTAACTTCATAACTTGTGGATCATAAGGGTGCTTTAAGAGAGTCGTTAGTTATGGATAATAAAACTAATAATAGGGGTGGATAATAAAACGGATAATAGAACTTGAGGATAATAGTGGTGCCACAGGAGGGTTGCCGGATGTGATCGCAATAGTCAGAAGTGCAATTAAAAATTTGTTGGGGGCTTTGATACTTTGAAAATTGTCATTTTTCACATTTATCTGAAAATTTTTTTAGAAACCACCCCTGGGTTTAATTTGAAAACTCGTGGATAATAGGGTTGGTTTAGGAGGGTTGTCGGATATGATCGCAATATTCAGAAATGCAGATAAAAATTTTTTGGGGCTTTGATATATCGCAATATTGACAAATGCAGTGCAAAACTTTTTGGGGACTTTGTTGCTTCAAAAATTGTCATTTTTTACATTTATCTAAAAATTCTTTTTGAAACCATCCCTAGGTTTAATTTGAAAACTTATGGATAATAGGGTTGGTTTAGGAGGGTTTTCGGATATGATGACAATATTCAGAAATGCAGATAAAAATTTTTTGGGGCTTGGATACTTTGAAAATTGTCCTTTTTGACAGTAATCTGAAAATTTTTTTTTGAAACCACCCCTAGGTTTAATTTCATAACTTGTGGATAATAGGCTTACTTTAGGAGGGTTGTCGGCTATGATCGCTATAGTCAGAAATGCAGAGAAAAATTTTTTGGGGACTTTGATGCTTTAAAAATTGTCATTGTTGACATTTATCTGAAAATTCTTTTTAAAACCATACATAGGTTTAGTTTTAAAACTTGTGGAAAATATGGGTACTTTAGGAGGGTTGTCGGATACGATCGCAGTAGTCAGAAATGCAGATCAAATTTTGTTGGGCTTTGATACTTTGAAAATTGTCCTTTTTGACAGTTATCGGAAATTTTTTTGTGAAACCACCCCTAGGTTTAATTTTGAATCTTGTGGATAAGAGGGGTGCTTTAGGAGGGTGGCCAGATATGATTACAATAGTCAGAAATGCAATTCGGAATTTTTTGGGGGCTTTGATACTTTGAAAATTGTTATTTTTGACATTTATCTGAAAATTCTTTTGTAAACTACCCCTAGGTTGAATTTCATAACTTTTGGATAATAGGGGTACTTAAGGAGGGTTGTCAGATGCGATCGCAATAGCTAGAAATGCAGAGCAAAATTTTTTGGGGATTTTGGTGCTTTAAGAATTGTCATTTTTGACATTTGTATGAAAACTCTTTTTGAAACCACCCTTAGGTCTATTTGGAAATCTTGACGATAATAATAAGGAGATGGTGCTTTAAGAATTGTCATTTTTGACATTTGTATGAAAACTCTTTTTGAAACCACCCTTAGGTCTATTAGGAAATCTTGACGATAATAACAGGAGGGTTTCCGGATGTGATCCGAATAGTTAGACATGCAATTTAAAATTTGTTGGGAAACTCGACTTTAATTCAGAATATGTTTCTTCCTCATCATAGTGCATATTATGGGACAAACTGTGACATCCAACAAACGTTTATCAATTCACTTTCACACTATGAACATTGATTCCAATAAAAGACATTTTGGTTCATAGAGCTTTCTTTTGACAGAGGCTTAAGCACTCTATCAAGGGAAACGGCTTCTGCTGGACTTTGTTTCATAATGGTTGAGATAATATAATTACTAGTATAATTATATAATTATAATTATTAAATATATATATAATTATTATTATTATATTTTTTATCAAGTTAGATTCAATGCCCTGGAAAGTCCATAAATGGGCAACTAAGATACAGATATTAATCGTATAAGTTTATTATTTTAATAGAAAAAATAATAGCTTCATAGTTTGTAATATGACCTCCATCCATCTAAGGACAGTGGCTAATGAGAGTTATCGCTTATTGTCGCCTATTAAGGATATATTTGTGAAGGGTATCTATAAATACATTTTCGCCAACGCTGGTAATATGCAAAGTTAGATTAGCTCCCGCGTGCATTAAATTGAAGTGATTACACAACACAAAAACTGGTGAGCTAAAGCCGACAGCATTATGTGGAAATTTTAAGTAGAAAGGCACATCACGCCTAGCAAAAGATCTTGGTATCTTGAATTGGAGGCAATTCATTAAAAAAGGAGAATCTATTTTTCCTCTGATGATCTTAAATAAAAAGTAACAGCACGCGAAAATCATTCTCTCCGAGAGAGTAAACTTAATTAAAAGTAAAAGTAAAATTAATTATATTAATTATTATAATTATGCAATTAAATAATTACGGAATGATAAAATAATAATTATTGTTTGTTATTTCGAATTTTATACATTTATTTTTATTTCTTATTAATGTAAATAATTTTTTCAAAACATTTTACAATTTTCGGCTTTCGTGTTAGTATGTTGCCATTGCATATATTTGATATTTACGGCCCTGGTTTAGGTGGCAAAGGCGATCTTAGTTCGTTCCAGATAGCGCTTGCGTCTTTGGTAATGACGATTCTCATGTCAGTTTTCAATTCTGTTTTTACTGTTTTTGAGTAAATAATCGCGATCGGTCGGTATTTGTAAGTAGTTTCGGGCGTGAGATTTTATTGTGAAGCTTAGGGAGTGCGGTTTGGTAGTGCAAATGACGTGTTTGAGCGTGTTCTGGAAAATGCACATGTGGCTGTGAGGTAATGTCAGTGTGTACATGTGCCAGCCTAAACATCTTTTTCCAGCAAGGATTTTCCGGCTTTTCACTGGGATCTGCTGTGCCCAAGGGGTCAAGCGCCGTTAGGAAAACTATAAGGTACCATCTTAACCCGGCGGTATTACCATGAAATCTTTATTTCGTCTTAAAAATGCGGACTAAGATAGGCATTTTTTACATGAATTTTCCTGGTCATGGCCCTTAACTGTATAAATGATGGGAGAAAAAAGACCCCACCGGAAGAAATCCAGCGTTTTTATAGTGGATCAATCCTGTTGGAAGGAGTGATCTTTACAAATTTGTACTGATCACGCGCGTCTCAAATCTGTAGCGGAGCACGCTCGTCCTAACCTTTAGAGGGCGGGAAAGCCAATATATTGGCTCACCCCCTGATCGAGACTTTGTCTGTGATCAATCAATGATATAAGATACCTTTTGGGCCAATTTTCTGAGGTCGATTTTCCTCCCAAATTGCCGGCCCTCTAAAGGTTAATAAATCTGTAGCGATGCACGTTCGCCACAAATCTATAGTGAAGCACGCTCGCCACAAACTTTAGTGAAGCACGTTCGAATTAAATCGGTACAGAGACATGATTGCTTTAAGAAACTTGATCCATACTTGATTTAATGGTTTTAATTATTATTTTATTGAATTTTGTGAACACTAGGTCCCTCCTTCTAATACATTTACTCTTGTTTATTCTTACTCTTCTCTTACTCCTTTTAGGATTCGATTATTAGTCTACGATAATAAATACAAACTCATTCGTATGTGTTTACATATTTTTGTTTCTTCTTCTTATATTGTGTGTCTGACTACACGAGTAATTATCACTTATTTGCATTACTTTAGCGCTTTACGCTGGTTGCCTATCTTCTGCCGTTATGGCAGAAATTCCAACAATTTCTGGATATAACAGTAAATACAAGTTTTGCAGCTGTTGCAGGATTAAAATTACCTCATTTAAATATTTCTAATTTTGATGTCGATTTTGGTAAATGGGCAGCTTTCCACGATGCATTTCGCGCAATGGTAGATAACCATATAGCTTTAAGTAACGTCCATAAACTGTTTTATTTCAAATTGGCTCTAACATCCTCGGCATCCGACGTCGTTGACAGATTAGAAATAACAGATGATAATTACCAGATTGCATGGGATTTGTCAAGAGAGCAATTTCAAGATAAGCGTCTAAGAGTCCATCATCATTTGCAAACGATCTTCGAAACTCCCAGTTCATCTCAAGAATCAAGTTCCGGATTAAGAGAATTATTAGAAACAGTTCAAAAAAACGCTACATCCTTGAAAAACCTAAACTAAATCACTCACAATTGGGACTCAATACTTATTTACATTGTTTCCTCAAAACTCGACAATGTCGCAAGTAGAGAATGGGAATCGAAGATCGTTTCCAATGAAGAACAGCCTACTCTGACTCAAGTGACCGATTTTCTAAATGAAAGATGTAAAATATTAGACTCTCTGAATGTTAACGTAAATTTATGTACATCATTTTCAGCAAAAGCTAACCTCAAAGATCAAACGAATAAGCAGATTTCTTGTGCATCTATTAGCGATTCGCTATGCCTGCTACGTAAAGATCTTCATCCTTTCCATCAATGCTAAGGCTTTCTATCTGTACCAGCGTCAAGCAAATACGTAGAAGTAAAAATTAAATTAAATTAAATTTAAATTAAAAAAAAAAAATTTAAATTAAATTTAAGTTGTGTAAAAATTGTCTAAGATCTAACCCTACTTTCCAGAGTTGTACGTCCGGACTTTGCTTGCAGTGTAATAGGAAGCACCACACCCTGTTGCACTTTAAGGGTTCTCCCAGCGAAGCTCCGAAACAACAAAGTCCGTCTTGTCATGGAAATCAATGTATTTTGTCCACTACCTCACCCGCCGTGGCTCTCATTATCTGTTTAAATGGATTTAACGACTAGGGAATGTTAGCTACGGCTCGCATCATTGCATACGATAGCCAAGGACAACCTCAAGAATGTCGTGTCTTTCTGGCCAACGTCTCTTAATCCAACTATATCAGCACTGAATTGTGCGAACAGCTAAATCTCCGAAAAAGAAAGATCAACATGCCGGTAACGGGTATCGTGAAAACGCTCGTCAAATTAAAGTCTTATATCAGCGTAACTATAGAACCTCGATTTAATGCTTATCGTGAAACCATACAATGTTTAATCACGGTTCGCATCACGGAGAGGCTTCCTACTTAATTCGTTGATAAAAACTCTATTCCGATTCCAAAAAATGTAAACTTGGCCGACCCGAATTTCGACGTACCGAACAAGGTCGACATGATTCTAGGGATACGTCTGTTCTGGGGCTTACTCTGCGTGGATCAAATTAAAATCTCGAACGAACAATCTTGTGAAGACCATTTCTTGGCCACGCATTGACGAGCTGAGGACGGGCGATTTGTTGTAAAGTTGCCTTTTCGGGCCGACATATCACTACTTAAAGAATCTAAAATAATTACAGAAAGGCGATTCTTATCGGTCGAGAGAAAGCTTTTAGGAAACCCTGAGATACACGCCCTTTATAAGGATGTCTTGAAAGAGCACATGGATCTGGGGCATTTGATTTTAGCTCCGGCAGAGCATCCAAGTAAGTTCCTGTATTATCTGCAGCACGCCGTTCTCAAGGATTCCAGTTCGACAAAGAAACTGCGTGTGGTCTACGACGCACCTTCGAAAACGAGCTTAGGTATCTGCTTAAATAATATACTTCAATTTGGTCCGAACATTCAGCAGGATCTGTTCGCCATTCTGAATCGCTTTAACCAACATCCATGTGTCGTAACTGCGGACATACGTAAAATGTATGCACAGGTAATGCTCGACACCAATGATCAGGATGTTCAGTGGATCTTGTGGAGAGAGGAGCCAAGCCAGCCACTACAATCTTTTCGTTTTAGCCGCTTGACGTTTGGATTGGCTCCATCGGCCTTCCTTGCCACGAGTTGTCTACTGCAGTTACCTCACGAGAATGAAAATGAGCACTCAGAAGCTAGTAAAATCATTTGCAGAGATTTTTACGTCGAAGACTTCATCTCTGGGGGTCCCACCATCAAATACATAAATAAAGTTAAAGAAGAAGTAATATTCATCTTAGAATTTGGAGGATTTGAATTGTTGAAATGGACCTCTAACAATCTCAACATCATCAAGGAAGATTATTTGGACTTCAATTTTAATCACGACTTCGGAAATGAGAAAATCAAAATTCTGGGCTTGATTTTAAATCCTAAAGAGGATATTTTTAAATATCAAGTCTAGCCACTGCGCCGGATCAACCACTCATCGTAAGTACGAGGACTGTCAGCTCACTCTTCCGAAGGTTCATCCGATTTATTTGATGCTACAAAAGATGTTTTACAGGGGGCATCGTAAGCCCAATTTTTTCGCCCTATTCTTAGCTGATCTGGAAGAGTTCCTTGTATCAAATAGAGCCAGAGGTACTTCGATTGATCATCTGCATGAACTAATTCTATTGTCTTGTGCAGACGACTTGGTGATCTTTGCAGATTCCGCGGTTGGCCTTCAGAGAAAGATTGACCTCTTACATGTATATTGCAACAAGAATTGTCTAACGGTGAATGTTGATAAATCGAAAATTATGATATTTCATAAAGGCAAGTTAGGTAAATATCCAACTTTTAGATACTCGGATATGATCTGGAGGTGGTTAAAGAATACAGTTACTTTGGCTTTCCTTTTACTTTCTCTGATTTGCTCCTAAAAGCCGCGAAAAAAGCGATCAATTCAGCCCGCGTCCCAATAGACCCGATTTTTACTGTATCACACATATCACACATATCACACAAAAGTATGTTCTTGGCAGGCAGTCGATACCCTTTTTCAAAGTTGAATTCTCAGTACGTTTTCCTATTGTACAGAAATATGGGTCCGCCGGCATTTCGAGGAAATCGAGAAAATTCAAGTTACGTTCATGAAGAAACTTCTATGCCTTAAACGTCTATTATTCATCGCGACAGCCAAAGACTCTAATATTAAATATAATTGGATCCTACAACTTGAACAGCTTTATATTATTAACGACTAGCTCGACCTTTGATCATTACAGAATCAAGCTCAGTTTGTCATTAATAAACCAATCTTTCTAAAGAAGTTTCACGATATTTTCGTTGCAAAAGATTAGCCTTTACGTCCAGCCACATGTATCTATAGTCAATAGCACACAGCCTTATCTGATGAACTTGAGATTAACAATGACGCAAAAAAAAATTTTTCGCTGAACTTCGCTTATTTCGAAGAATATCCATTTGACTGTTATTCAATTTGTTATCTTTGTGCCTCGAAAATTCGCGAAGATTTACTTCATTTCTTAGCAGAATGTCCACGTATTTCTTATCTGCGCCACGAACTCTTTAAGGATTCTGAGACAAGTAGTCTGCCCTTTTGGATCACTATGTTATCGGTTGATAATAAACCATTGCTCACAACAAGCCTGTATGCTTTTGTTACACAAGCTCTAAAATTTAAAAAAAAATGATGGAATGCAATAATTTAAACATATCTCAAGTATAGAAAATATGTGATGGCTTAATTCTATAACCACGAACATACATTTAAACTGGTCCGAATACAATATATGAAAATATATAATTGCGACTTTTTATATTTAGTTAATCTTAGCTCTAATAATAGATTAACTCTCTATATTAATAAGTAGAAATAAGAACTTAATACAATGTATTACCCTTTCTGTAAGAACTCATTTTTATGGGCTTTCAGCCTTAGCAAATTATTCAATAATAAGAAATCAAGCTAGCTGGCTTTGAGGACTGACAAGATTTTAATTTTTTTTCTAAATTCTGAAATGAATCATAAGTTCATTAATCCCGGAAGAGATCGAAGAAATTCCGTGTCCTCTCGTTTAACATGCTTTCAGGAACTCAGGCAAATTTCTCAAGAGTCCTTGGGACACAATTATAGGTGTATAACAATATGTACTAAATTAATGTGTATCAAAATAAATATGTATCCAAGTCCATTAACTAGAATAATAAGCATATGCGAGAGCGCAGGGGCGCTCTATCGCGGCTATAGATTAGGGGATTAAAAGGGAGAATGAGAGAATGAAAGACGGAAGAATGCAAATTGTAACGCATCAAGAAAGGAACATGTAGCTACTCTAAACAGTGAAGGAGAAGTAGAGTGAGAGAGAGTGTACTGAACTGCGCGAAGGAAGAACAGAGAGGGAGAGAGAACTCGCGCACCGGATCTTCTCGCCACACACACGTTCAAGCGTCATACTATTGCTCCTGCCTTTTGCAATGCTTTGCGTCCACTCACATGCACCGCGAACACAATACACATTAACCGATTGCCATAACTACAGGTCTAGACATTATTAAGTAAGTTTAATTAAGTTTAAACATACTATTAATTTAATCTAGACCAGTGCCGACAGAAAAGAACTCTGATTTCAAAATCATTGCCATTATAAATGAATGGTCAGTGAACTTAAAGCAATTCGTTGAGCAAACACATTCTCAAGCTCAATGAAGACAGCAGTAACGTGAAATTTCGCAAGTGCTGACAACAATTTGCCAGACACGCGTATGAGAATCCTAATTATCCCTACTAATCCAATTCTAGCCAATACCAATTTCCTGCATAAACAAAAACCCGTACCACGCTTGACCTCGCGAGGAACCGACGAGGGCGAGTAGGGTCAAATCAAAATCGCAGTCTTCCGCGGCTCTTGGTGATGACCAGACTTGGAATAGTAGAGAACAGTTTCTCTCATCTGCCCGCACACCGTTCAGTACAGCCAACTTCCTCGTTGTATCCCGCCTAGTCAGGCCTAGCCAAGTAAAGTGTTCTGGCCGGGTAGTCCCTCACTGGTCTCGCTGAGTGGGCGATAAGTATCAAATTCTCTTAGCTGAACAGAGTCAACTGGGGAAATAATCACACAGAATATTATTTCGAATCCGGACAAAATTTAGAGAGTGATCTCGATAATTTCATAGCACCGAATCTCAAAACGGTGGTGTAAAATTATCAAAATATTAGATTAGGATTACCGAAAAAATTAATAAAGAGAATATCGATTGATTCCTATACTTTCGCTTATTCTCTGGTTGAAAGCCATTTATTCATTTTTCTCCGTAAAACTAATCCGAACTTAGAAGCAAAGTGACACTTCGCAAGGGTGTGTAGTAAAGAAACGAACTAGACTTGTCGATCGATAACGACGAATTTCAAATCACCACCCTGTCCAAAGGAACCAACGCAATAACAACAGATAGTCGTCTCTCTTTCCCTCTGTTCTTCCGGACTGGTAGAGGATAAGTTTTACTGTAAGGTTTCATTGTATCGCTTTATTTACCATTTTTGTGCCACAATTGTTTACATAAATTTTGAATAAAATTGTAATTTATCTGGGAACTTGAACTCAAAATCAGTTTATCAGCAATCATTTTGATTTCACTCACTCTTCGTTTTTACTTTCGCTTCTAGTAGCAGAAAAGTACAATAATAGAAGATAACCCCTTCAGTCCGAAGGGCGTGAGAAACGATCCCGCAATTATTAAACAGGATTCGCATCTTTGGATTCGAATCTCGGCAGTTTGGAGCCTCCACGTACACGGTCCGTAGTTAAATTCAGAAGAGACTTTTTGCAAAATTTTAAATCTTTTCTTGTGCAATTTATTATTGACTCAAAAATTCCATTTGTTTATAACAAATAAAAGCCGTACGTAACAAACTGATGGTGGCAGCGGTTAAATAATCTCACACGTTGTCATCTGCCACGTTATCGTGACATTTTGCTACCAATCATATTTTCTCATTTTCAAAATTTTCCATTTGTAAAATGTTTGCCAATTGTGTCATTGCTCCTTACATTCATTCAGGATCAATGTCGCTAGAAATTTGTTTCTGTGCCCCACAGCAGAAATTCTGAATTCCAAATTTATTGTGTTTATTTCCAATTCTTTCCTCAATTTTACTTTAAAATTGAAGTTTCTTAAAGCTTAATTCAGTGCTTCTTAGCAGAAAGTTCTCTCTTGAATTCAAACACCTACTCTTTGTTGCGGGGCCGTTTGAATTATTTAACTTTAATTTTAATTAAAATTAAAACCTTTCTTTCCTTAATTTTATTTTAAAATTAAAGTTTCTTAGAGTTTACTTCTGTGCTTCTTAGCAGGAAGCTCTCTCTTGAATTCAAGCGACTGTGTTTTGCAGCGGGGCCGTTTAAATTAGTCAACTTTGATTTTAATTCAATTTAAAACTATTCTTTCCTTAATTTTATTTTAAAATTAAAGTTTCTTAGAGCCTACTTCTGTGCATCTTAGCAGAAAGCTCTCTCTTGAATTCAACCGCCTGCGCTTTGTAGCGGGGCCGTTCGAATTATTCATCTTTAATTTCAATTAAAATAAAAAACCTTTCTTTTATTAATTTTATTGTAAAATTGAAGTTTCTTAGAGCTGACTTCTGTGCTTTTTAGCAGGAAGTTCTCTCTTAAATTCAACCGCCTGCGCCTTGTAGCGGGGCCGTTTGAATTAGTCAACTTTAATTTTATTTAAATTTAAAAACTTTCTTTCTTAAATTTTATTTTAAAATTGACGTTTCCTAGAGCTTACTTCTGTGCTTCTTAGCAGAAAGATCTTTCTTGAATTCAAACGCCTGCGCTTTGTAGCGGGGCCGTTTTAATTATTTAACTTTCATTTTAATGAAAATTTACAACATTCTTTCCTTAATTTTATTTTAAAATTAAAGTTTTTTAGAGCTTACTTCTGTGTTTCATAGCAGGAAGTTCTCTTTTAAATTCACCTGCCTGCGCTTTGTAGCGGGGCCGTTTGAATTATTCAACTTTAATATTATTTAAAATTAAAAACTCTCTTTCCTTAATTTCATTTTAAAATTGAAGTTTCGTAGAGCTTACTTCTGTGCTTCTTAGTAGGAATTTGTCTCTTGAATTCAAACGCCTGCGCTATGCAGCGGGGCCGTTAGAATTATTTAACTTTAATTTCAATTAAAATTAAAACCTTTGTTTCTTTAATTTTATTATAAAATTGAAGTTTTTTAGAGCTTACTTTTGTGCTGCATAGAAGGATGTTCTCTTTTGAATTCAAGCGCCTGCGCTTTAGAGCGGAGCCGTTTGAGTTATTCAACATTAATTTGAATTGAATTTAAGACCATTCTTTCCCTAATTTTATTTTAGAATTGAATTTTTTAGAGCTTACTTCTCTGCTTCTTAGCAGGAAGTTCTCTCTTGACTTCAACCTCTTACGCTTTGTAGCAGGGAAGTTTGAATTATTCAACTTTAATTTAAATTAAAATTAAAAAACCTTTCTTTTATTAATTTTATTTTAAAATTGAAGTTTCTTAGAGCTTACTTCTGTCCTTCTTAGCAGGATGGTCTCTCTTGAATTCAAACGCCTGCGCTTTGTAGCGGGCCGTTTGAATTACTTAAATTTAATTACAATGAATCTTAATACCTTCCTTTCCTTAATTTTATTTTAACATTGAAGATTCTAAGAGCTTACTTCTGTGCTTTTTAGCAGAAAGTTCTCTCTTAAATTCAACCCCCTGCGCTTTGTAGCAGAGCCGTTTGAATTATTCAACTTTAATTTTATTTGAAAATAAAAAACTTTCTTTCCTTAATTTTATTTTAAAATTGAAGTTTCGTAGAGCTTACTTCGGTGCTTCTTAGCAGGAAGCTCTCTTGAATTTAAGCGCCTGCGCTTTGAAGCGGGCCGTTTGAATTATTCAACATTAATTGTAATTGAATTCAAAACCGTTCTTTTCCTAATTTAATTTCAAAATTGAAGTTTATTAGAGCTTCCTTCTGTGCTTTTTAGCAGGAAGTTTTCTCTTGAATTCAAGCGCGTGCGCCTTGTAGCGGGGCCGTTTGAATAATTCAACTTTAATTTTAATTGAATTTAAAACCATTCTTTCCTTAATTTTATTTTAAAATTGAAGTTTCAAAGTGCTCACTTCTGTGCTTCTTAGCAGAATGTTCTCTTTTGAATTCCAGCGCCTGCGCTTTAAAGCGGGGACGTTTGAATTATTCAACATTAATTGAATTGAATTTAAGACCATTCTTTACTTAATTTGATTTTAGAATTGAAGTTTCTTAGAGCTCACTCCTCTGCTTCTTAGCAGGAAGTTCTCTCTTTAATTCAACCGTCTAGGCTTTGTAGCAGGGAAGGTTGAATTATTCAACTTTAATTTTAATTAAAATTAAAACCTTTCTTTTTCTAATTTTATTTTAAAATTGAAGTTTCCTAGAGCTTCCGTCTGTGCTTTTTATCAGAAAGTTCTCTCTTGAATCCAAGCGTCTGCGCTTTGCAGCGTGACCGTTTGAATTACTCAACATTAATTTTAATTGAATTTAAAACCATTCTTTCCTTAATTTTATTTTAAAATGGAAGTTTCTTAGAGCTTACTTCTGTGCTTCTTAGCAGGAAGTTGTGTCTTGAATTCAGACGCCTAAGGTTTGTAGCCGGGCCGTTAGAATCATTAAACTTTAATTTCAATTAAAATTAACACCTTTCTTTTATTAATTTTATTTTAAAATTGAATTTTCTTTAGAGCTTACTTCTGTCCTTCTTAGCGGGAAGGTCTCTCCTGAATTGAAAAGCCTGCGCTTTGTAGCGGGGCCGTTTGAATTATTCAACTTTAATTACAGTTAAACTTAAAACCTTTCTTTCCTTGATTTTATTTTAAAATTGATGTTTCATAGCGCTTAAGTCTGTGCTCCTTAGCAGCAATTTCTCTCTTCAACTCAAGCGCCTACGCTTTGCAGCGGGTCCGTTTGAATAATTTAACATTAATTTTTATTGAATTTAAAACCATTCTTTCCTTAATTTTATTTAAAAATTGAAGTTTCTTAGAGCTTACTTCTGTGCTTCTTAGCAGGAAGTTCTCTCTTGAATTCAAGCGCCTGTGCTTTCTAGCGGGGCCGTTTCAATTATTCAACTTTAGTTTTAATGAAAATTAAAACCATTCTTTCTTCAATTTTATTTTAAAATTAAAGTTTCTTAGAGCTTACTTCTGTGCTTTTTAGCAGAAAGTTCTCTCTTGAATTTTAGCGCCTGTGCTTTGCATCGGGGCCGTTAGAATTATTCAGCATTAATTTCAATTGAATTTAAAACCATTGTTTCCTTAATTTTATTTTAAAATTAAAGTTTCCCAGAGCTTTCTTCTGTGCTTCTTAACAGGAAGTTCTCGCTTGAATTCAGCCGCCTCAGCTTTGTAGTGGGAACGTTTCATTATTCAACTTTAATTTTAATGATAATTAAAACCATTCTTTCCTTTCTTTTATTTAAAAATTGAAGTTTCTTAGAGCTTACTTCTGTGGTTCTTAGCAAGAACTTCTCTCTTAAATTCAAGCGCCTGCGCTTTGCAGCGCGGCCGTTTCAATTATTCAACTTTAATTCTTTTGAAAATCAAAACCATTCTTTCTTTAATTCTATTTTAATACTAAAGTTTCATAGAGCTTACTTCTGTGCTTCTTAGCAGAAAGTTCTCTCTTGAATCCAAGCGCCTGCGCTTTGCAGCGTGACCGTTTGAATTATTCAACATTAATTTTAATTGAATTTAAAACCATTCTTTCCTTAATTTTATTTTAAAATTGAAGTTGCTGAGAGCTTAATGCTGTGCTTCTTAGCAAGAAGTTCTCTCTAAAATTCAACAGCATGCGCCTTGTAGCGGGGTCGTTTGAATTATTCAACAATTATTTCAACTGAATTTAAGACCATTCTTTCCCTAATTTTATTTTAAAAATGAAGTTTCTCAGAGATTACTTCTGTGCTTCTGAGCACGAAGTTCTATCTTTAATTCAACCACCTGCGCTTTGTGGCGGGGCCGTTTGAAATATTCAAATTGAATGTTAGTTGAAATTAAAACATTTCTTTCCTTAATTTTATTTAAAAATTGAAAATTCTATGAGCTTACTTCTGTGCTTCCCAGCAGGAAGATCTCTCTTGAATTCAAACTCCTGCGCTTTGTAGCGGGGCCGTTAGAATTATTTAACTTTAATTTCATTTAAAATTAAAACCTTTCTTTCTTTAATTTTATTTTAAAATTGAAGTTTCTTAGAGCTTACTTCTGTGCTTCTTAGCAGGAAGTTGTGTCTTGAATTCAGACGCCTAAGGTTTGTAGCC
>JBAGKK010137116.1:0-24534 GCA_037177015.1 Euceroptres primus
CAACGTTAACTCTGCGAACACAAACCATCATGGGGAAGCGTACTCACCATTCTGCTTTGCAGGACCTAATTTGAGAAGTTTTTAAGAGTTTTATTTTTAAATAATTTGAAATTATGTTTGTTAACTTGAAATGATTATTATCTCACTCTAATTGAAAATTGGACGAAAAATTAAAAATTTCAAAAAAAACCGCAACTTTTAAGCATTATTCAAAGAGAATATTAATAACAATATTAATAAATTGTTTAAACAATTATGTCCGTTAACTTGAATTAATTATTACCTCACTCTAATTGAAAAATTGACAAAAAGCGAAAAAATTCAGAAAAAACCGAAACTTTTTAGCATTATTCTAAGTATTCTAAGAGAATATTGTTATAAATAATAAATTGTTTAAACAATTATTTTTGTTAACTTTATTTGGCTATTACCTCGCTCTAACTGAAAAGTTGAAAATAAGTTGAAAAATTCGGAAAAAACGCGACTTTTTAAGCCTTTTCTAAGAGAAAATAACTAACAACAATAATAAATTGTTCAAACAATCTGTATAAACCTAAAATTATCAGTTGAAAATAGTATTTAATGTGTTAGCAATACTTTGTATTCAAAAAACTGCAAAAAAAACATAATTAGCGCCAAAAACTCGCAAAACCCAATTTTTCACTTGCGGGCTTTCTTTGGGACCCTATAAAACAGACTTATGGGAGTGATATTGAAAAAGTAGTTGTTTATTCGTATTCTATGGCTAATTTTGTACAGAAATGTTGAGCTTCAACTCGATTTACCTACAAGTGACGATTCTGAATAAAATTTACAAAAACATATTTTATCTTATGGGAAATAAGTGTTAAATTTCATGGGGCTTGCGCCACCTCTAAATATCATTTTTCTTTTAAACAGAAAAAATGGATTAATTTTTTTGTAGATTCGAACAAATTTCCGGGCGATATGCATGCAAATTCGAAAAAAGAATTTTCCAATGCATTTTTGGACCACCCTACACAATTTTGCAATCTTGCGTACACCAAAAATCCGAGCATTGTAACCCTGGGAGTTCATTTTTATTTAATTTCATATAAAGTATTGAAATAGCTTACCTCATTTTTGGCTTTTTTTCATTGCATTTCCATATATTTTTGTTTCTCTTCCTTTTTCAGCCACTTTGCGAATACTTTTTCTCAGACATTATTGTATTTGCGTATCAGATATCAAAATCTTTAGAGAAGTGCAATCTTGCACATGACAACCTGAACTAGCTATATTTCCATTTCAATGAAAGACGTACGTATTATATTTTGTTTACAAACAAACGTATTCGTACTCAAGACCAAAACATTAAGGATATTCGTGAAACACAAAAGTTTACTTTTTCATAATTACAAAAGTAAAATCATCATAGATATAATATGCGGTTTTTTAATATTTTTTGTCGAAAAATAATGGTGAGTACGCTTCCCCATGATGGTTTGTGTTCGCAGAGTTGACGTGACCGAACCGCACGCTTACTTATAAAATCGATATTTCCGTCAATTTTGGATGAATCGATCTGAAACTTTCCAGAAATCTTCCTTCAATACTTAGGCACAAATGTCTCACTGCAAGTTTCTTCAAACTGAAAGTTCCCTCGATACTTTTTGTCGGAGAAGCCATAAAAATGTAGTTACTGGGCAGGTGTCATTTTGCAATTAAATATTAGTAAACAATAGTATATCTTTCAACTTTATCTTCTTCCTTAGCCATCACAAGACTATACTGAGTGTGTACACCAAGTTTTAAACGATTTCAACAATATTTGGTCAAGTTACGACGATTTATATTTTTAAAACTTATTGATTTTAAAGGTGAAAATTTTTCAGTTTTTCATTTTTCCTATTAAGAATAATTATGGGGCAAATAAACTGTAAAGGAAAAAAAGTCACATTTTCGCATTCTCTACAAGCCCGTATTTTGAAAAAATGATTTTGGCGACTTTGAAAATTAGAATTCTGTGAGACGATCAGACAATATTTATGCGGCTGTTCGAGCGTCGGGCGAGTTATTGCACCCGAACCCTGAATTTTGGTTAGAATTTTATTCTTTGAAAGATCTTTACCTAAGATGCAGGTTGTCGATGAAAGAAACATGATCCACAGGATGCCAATCAAGGGAGAAGAAAACCGCATCAAAAGGTACGGTTTCTAATAAACGATTTATTGGTTCAATAACTTCCGAACCATCATGTTGAGCAGCACATTTTTTTATATTAAGGGAACCGCTGATAAAATCGTTCTGAACATCGACAATGAGAAAAGCACACTTTGGCCTTGTGCACACTTTAATCCAACGATTCCAGCAGACCTGGATATTAAAAATACAATTTAATTATTTTGATTTCTGATTCCTAAGTCAACATTTAATTATCTAATTTATTTAATAGAAACTACTTTTGAGTTATAAACTTTTTAATTGTTAAACAAATTTAATTTAATACCTAGAAAATCGAGATGCTATTTTCACTAAAATGCATATATGTACCTCGAACTCTTTCCTATCCAGCAAACCGTCACCTTTCGTATCAAAAACCCCGAAAATGTCTTTCAATTGTTGCTCCTCAAGTTCATAAATTTTTCCTCGATCGTTGCGAAAAAGAGCTCGGCAAATGAGCTCAAATTCCGACATTGAGAGAAATCCATCTCTGTCTTTATCGAATGCAGTAAAACACGCGTCCATGATTCTGCATCACTTTTCGTATCCAAGAAGTTTGTGTAATCGATACTCACATCCTCGTGCAAAATTTCTCACACAAATATGAATATAAACTTTCACCTTTTCCCCATTGTTGGCATTCTAATAGAGCACAATATAAGAAATCGTTCGATAAATCTTTAATAAATATTCACACTTTTGCTTGACCTTCATACAAGTTCTCACTCGTCCAATAATAGATAGTAGATAATTCTCTCGACATGAATATTTCGCCCTGCTCTTTTGCAAAATAATCCTCCTTTAATTCTTATCAACATCTCTTATGAAAATCTCTTATCAGTGTTTCTTAATTATATTCGTAGAATTATTAATTCTTATGTACAAAAGTAGATGAAGAATATTTACTGACTGAGTCTCTGGTGTGCCAACAGAGCCACGTCTACCATCACTTCCGGCAGCAGTAAATCGCTAATTTTGTACTTTAAAGATTCCTCGTAAGCATAAGTTACGGAGGTGTCGGTCAAAAGTAAATTAGATTGAGCCAGAATAAGAATGCAATTACGTAAGCGTGAACAAACTTCTCTATCTTGCTGAGAAATTCGCGACAGATCTTGTGTGAAACCACCTTCGGAACGATCCGTTTCTTGGGTATTTGCACCAATCCAAATATATCCGTTGTTACCGAGGATCAAAGTTGCTCCGTTTGCGAGATTGTGGAAATGTGTCTTCTTTCTCTTTATGAGTCCAGGGGCAACTTTTAACATAATTCCTTGAGACAACTTTCCGTATTTAAGAACTCGAGTGTGTAAAGAAAGAGATCCATCAACAAATGTACTCTGTACTTCGGCACAAATTAGATCTCCTTCTTGTAAATAACGACGCATCATCTGCTCATCTTCAACAGATCTTCTTCTCTGTATCAAGAGAAAAATATCTTGTTGAAAAAAATTATTATATTCCTATATTTTATAATCTATGATTGGAATTAGTCTTACCAGTTCTCCTCCAGGTAAATTAACACTGGAGAGAAGAAGTGCAGAATCTAATTTTGAATTTGTATCCACTTTCCACCTTTTTTGCTGGACTTCTGTGATTCGTCCAATGACTACATCACCGATCTCACCTTGATAACGAGTTTTAAAGGGCTTTATCGAGATCAATTTGTTTACTTTTTCTAAAACACCAGCCACTGATGCTCGCAAAGTGTTGTGCTCGTCCACATAAGTACCGTGACCTCTGTTAAAATATAACAATAAAGTATGCGGAAATTTATTCGATGCTAATGAAGTTTTCTTTGCATCAAAACTGAAATGCGACGACTAACTACTCTTGACATTTTTTTTTTAAATTCTGAAACGAATATCAAGAAACAAGAAGGAAACGTTTTAAAATTTAGACCAATTCAATGAAAGTGAACACAAATTTGGTTCATTATTTCAGAATAAAAATATATTACGAAGTACTTTACATAACATATTACACAATTGACATTAACGATAGCAAAACATTGTACTTGCGTTCTGGAGCAGTCAATGGAAAGCAATAATGGAGTAAAGACTTTGTTATACTTTTCCTTCTTAAATATTAATCAAACTCATTTTTGTGTAAATTAAACCAATTGGTTCTATAATTATCACACGCCTAATCACTTCTTGTTTATTTAAAGAAATAAATCATTCTATTCTAAATAAAACAAAATCAAACTCAGAAATCACCAGACATTAATTAAAACTGTTCATTATGGCAAACCCAGTAAAAATTTTGCATTGAATCTATCAAAAGCAATAAAAAATAAACTAAGTGACATGTAATATTAAAATAAAATTAAAGTAAACACAAAGTAATGGTTAAATATATTCAAAAAGTGGGAATGCTTCAAGAGTGAGGTTATCTTACGCACCTTCAATAATGATGCATAAAATTTCAGAGTCCACTTGCTATTATTGCGGGTAACTAATAAAATACCTCAAAAAATCTCCTTGAGAGGAAACTTCTTCTCCTGGAGTATAAAATCCCGGTTGAACTTCCTGGTTTCTGAATAAATTCATATCTAATCGATCAACTGCTAATCGAGCAATTATTGATGGTATTTTTTCTTCTGCCATAATTCGCTATTTTTAAATTCTTTTTAATAAGAAATGGAGTGATTCAATGTTTGAAATACGTTTTAAATGTGCAATTTGTTTATATTTCGTGGAAATAAACGAAATTTAGCCTCAACTACACACGTGTTTACCGGGTTTACCTCAGCCACCTGGCTCCTTTGCCCAGAAATCCAGAATGTGTTCACTGCATGATCCAAGTGTGTTCACTGAATAGAGGCGTCGTAAGATTTGACTGGGGCCGACAGGTAGCGCTGGTTGTTCACGAGGCCTAAATTCAAAGAAATGCATGGGGAAAAACGTAAAAATTCAATTTTCTTTAAATAAAACCTTTTGATCAAATTTTCTTTCATGAAGCATTAATCTAGAAACTTTTAAATATTTTTAAAGCAATATTTACTACCAAAAAAGGTGAAATGCTCGAGCTTTGGAAGAAAATTCGCTTGGATGTTCAAATCAAAGTTCGATTCTATATTACTATATAGATATTATATAGTCTATATTACTATATAGATATTGATATTAATATTTAGTATCATTATTAAATTAAGATATTATATATAACAAATAAATAAATATATATATATATATATATATATAAATTATATATTAATAAATTAATTGAATTAAAATTAATTTTAAAAAAATTAATAATTAAAATAAATTAAATAATATTATAATTAAAAGAATTATCATTAATAATTAATATAATAAATTGAATCAATAAATAATTTAAATTTAAAAAATAGCCCTTGAATCTTCCAAATTCTTTTTCGACATTGTTTAAAATACTTGTATATTTTATTTAAAAATTAATTTTTCAAAATAAAAAATCATCTAAAATTTTTCCAGGAATCTTTATAAAATTTGTTATTCACTTGAAATCTTTCAATATTCTTAAGTAGGTTCTAATTTTTTTGTTTTGAAATCTTTAAAATTCTACATTTTGTTTGAAATTTTAAAAAATCTTTTTGAATTTTTAATTTATTTTGAATCTTTTCAAAATTTCTAAACCTTCTAATGACCTTTTACAATTATTTGAATTTTTCTTAAAATTTAAAAAAAATCCTGCAAAATTAGGGGGAAAAAATTTGTTTTTATACACTTCTCTTTTAATTATGAATTGAGTATTAATTTTTGATTACTAAATCTAAATATAATTTAATCTTTCTCTAAATCTCTAAATATGATCTTTTAAAATGATTTGAATTTTTTTCAAATTTCTTTAATCCTGAAAAATTAAACAAATTGCCCTCAAATCTTTCAGATTCTATTTCGACATTTTTTGAAATCCTTTTAATTTTTATGTAAAAATTAATTTTTCAAAATAAAAAATAATCTAAAATTTTCCCAGGAATCTTAAGAAAAATTTTTATTCTCTTGAAACCTTTCAAAATTCTTAAACAGCTTCTAACTTTGTTTTTAAAATCATTAAAATTCTAAATTTTGTTTAAAATTTCTTAAAATCTTTTTAAATTTTTAATTTATTTCGAATTTTTTCAAAATTTGTAAACCTTCTAAATATTTATTTATTTTATTTACAATTATTTTTACAATTATTAAAATTTCCTTAAAATTAAAAAAAAAACATTTTTTTTCAGAAAAAAATTCAAAAAGAAATTCAAGAAGAAAAAAGATTTGTAGTTTCAAAATTAAAAATTCTTAAAAAGTTTTGTACAAATCAAATATGACCAAAAGGTTTGTGTTTAAGCTGTTCATTAACTTTTTAATTATTACAAGAAAGATATTTTTAATTGGATATTATTAAAATTAAAAGAATTTTTAGCTCGTATTTATATACATTTTCCTCGACATTCCCATCCACTAATGAAAAAGATAAAAATTCGTATTAAAATTACTGGGCCACTTACAGTATCAAATTTATAAATTAATTATTTAACATATTTTTGTTAACTATTTTTTATTTCTAACACGAAATATTTCAATTAAAACTAACTTAAAAAATAAACAATTCATGTATACTTACCTTTTCCAAAATCGTAACACCGTGTCAGGCGCATAGGTTAGTTTCTCATATAAAATATCGTCCAGGTTAAAATGATGATGACAAACTCCGTCACCCGCTTTAAGTTTGATATCATCGCGTAATATGTCAATTTCCCATAATCTTATCAGATTTTTATCCTTATAGGAACTAAAAAAATAGGCACATTTTTCGAGTATGTCAGGTAGTCAGTTTTGCATCCAACAACCACACATCTCATTTTTATTTCACTTTTTGCGTAATCAGACACTTAAACCGTTGAGTGAAGATCTTCACTCAACGCTTAAACTCTTATGCTTCACTCACGTTATTAACAAAAACGCTAATTACCGATTTTTACAATGAAGTTTCGGAGCGGGTCGGCCTCGTGAACAGGCAGCGCCACGGTCAACATTCAGGACGTTTTCAACTCAGAGACTCAACTCATCGTGCCGGCACGAGCTGGCAGCCATCCCCACAAGAGTGAAAGAGATGAAGAACAGTCTGTCCTTTCCACTCTTGTGGGGCTGGCTGCCAACTCGTGGCTCCGGGACATGCTCGTGCCGGCACGATGAGCTATGAAAAGCCCATTAGTTACCGGTTACCGGAATTTGAACTCTCTGAAGTTCGCCATCGAATTTCTTCACAAATGAAATGAAGTTTGTCAGAAGTGATTCTCGCGGCAAATTTGAAATTTACTCCAAAATTTAGTAATGATTTAAAAAACCGACCATATTTATTCCATAAATAAACGTCAATTATCAGAAAAAAAAACTTTGATGAGGATTAAGATTATTCTTAAAATAGTTATTATTCATTTAAAATACTATTTATTTGTTTCTTATAAAATAGACAAATTTGTATAACAAAAATAGTTTATGCCATCACAATAATTATGTCAGTCATATTAACTTATTATGAAGCAGCCCTGGCAGTTTGTATATCAGCATTAGCTAAATAATTATCATACATTTTAATCAAGGAGACTGATGTTCTGGGTTTGACGATAGACAAAGCCGTTCTGAAATGTTCTTTTGTGATTTCTGTCGCAGATAAATCTAATTCTAAAGCATTCATGGCGGCTTCGTGACAAACTGCCTGAATTTCTGCACCTGAGTAACCTTCCGTAATATCCACCAAGTCCTGTATAATAATATCCTCAGCGACTGGCATTTTCTTCAATTTTATGGAAAATATTTCTCTCCTAGTTTCAGTGTCTGGTAGAGGCACGTAAATTATTCTATCAAGTCGACCAGGTCGCAAAAGTGCCTGAAAAAATTTGTTTCTCAATTTGACCAGAATATAATATTTATCTTGGTTTTTAATTTAAAGATAATTTAATTTTTAAATATAATAAATTTACAAGTTCTTAAGAATTCCAAATTTATTTTCTTTCATTACCTTATCAATCCTGTCTGGCCGGTTAGTAGCAGCGACTAATGTAACATTTCCCAAGGCTGTGACTCCATCCAACTCTGTTAGAAGTTGTGTCAAAACTCTTTCTTGTACATTACTTCCGCCGCTTTTCGAGGAAGAAGCTCTTTCACCTCCAAGAGCATCAATTTCATCAATGAAAATAATGGAAGGAGCAACTTGCCTCGCCTTTCGGAAAATATCCCTCACAGCCTTTTCAGAATCTCCCACCCATTTCGAAAACAGTTCAGGACCCTGCGAACATATCCAAATTAAATAACCTACGAAAATATTCAATCAACCAGTAAATAGTCATTTTTAAATTTCTCTTTGTACATTGATGTTGAGAAAATTCAGTTTGGTATCAGTCGCCAAGGCTTTCGCAATCATAGTTTTCGAACATCCAGGTGGACCAAACATCAAAACTCCTTTTGGTGGAACTATACCCATCCTCTGAAAGACTTCCGGATGCTTTAAAGGCCACTCAACAGCCTGTTTCAATTTCAATTTTAAATCATTTTGTCCACCAATCTCCGACCATTTTACATTCGGCACCTCGACTAAAGCCTCTTTCATCGCAGAAGGGTTTACATTTCTCAAAGCGTACTGAACATCTTCCAAAGTTATCTGCACATTATCAAAATTACTCCCAGATGTTTGGTTTGTTGAACGTTCTTTAGCGTAGAATCTAGCTTCAGAACACAAACCTTCCAAGTCAGCAGCTACAAATCCGTGTGTTTCAGAAGAAATGTCCTTAATATTTTTTTCTGTGAGAGTATGTGGTATTTTCGACAATATTTTCGAGAGGATTTCTCTTCGCATTCTGCGATCCGGTACGTTAACTTCAAACTCTTTTTGTAGTCTACCAGCTCTACGCAGGGAATTATCGACAAAATCTAGTTTCGAGGTTGTAGCCAATACCGCAACGTTGGAATTTGTGTATCGTAATTCATCGAAAAGATGAATTAAGGTAGCGAGTAATTTTCTTTCTTGATCTGTACTCGAACTGCTTTTCTTTGGACAAAGAGTATCGACGTCCTCTAGAAGTATTATACTAGGGGCTTTCGCGATTGCATCTTCAAAAAGATCTTTTAATACAGTTTCTGTATCCCCATGATGTTTAGGAATTAAATTTAAGACACTGATGGTTATTGAGTTTACGTCGTATTCTGATATGAGAGTGTTTGCAATAATGGATTTTCCAATTCCTGGTGGTCCGTAGAGTAATATCCCTTTAATGGGGTTAAAGTTACTTGATTCTCCACATATTCCCAAAACATCATCCATCAGATTTTTTATTTTAGCGATGAGGTCTGAATATCCACCGATGTCTTCTAATTTTAGTCGTTTCTTCTTTCTGTTATCCTCTGGTTTATTTTCAAAAACGACCCACTTTGTGCTGTAAATTGTTTTATACAATCGTGTGTCTTTGGAAATATTCATTGTTGAAAATTCGTGCGACAAATCTGTCGTCGTTTCATCTTCATCAAGCTGCAGATCGGTATCGAATTTCACTTTAGCAATTCTGAACATTAATTTTCTACTGTAAAATGGAATGCAGATTCTGTTTCCGATAGCAAATATCCTATCGTCGGTATGGCTCTTGATCATTATGTCGAATTCTGGTGAAACAGGTGGAAGAGATTGTTTTCCCAAGTATTCAATAATCACCTCTTTGGCAAGATGAGGAGCCTCCTTCAATTTTTGAACCTTGACCAGTGTCCCTAGTTTATCTAATTCGAAGGCTAGAAAATTAAACAAATCTTATATTGAGCATTATTTCTTTAATTAGCTAGGGATTTGATAATCATACCAGTTTTCGTTAGTGATACACTAACGACATTTGCGGTATTAGAATGGTAGGCGGTTTTGACAATGACATTTTTTCCTATCAAAAGCACTTCGTCACCCAAAGCAATGTTGCAGAATTCCATAGCAGATGTCGACAAGAATACCATTTTATTAGCTTCGGTTTCACTAATATTTTCTGGCAACTCTGTAAAGAAATATAAGTACTATTTTTTAGCAGTGGAATAAACCTTGTGGTATTGAACAATCCAAATATAGATGCGTAAAGTATTTATGTGTAAAGTATAAAATATGTGTAAAATATTTACACATGCGTAAAGTATAAAATAGAATTTTATAAAATATACTTCTCTATTTACCTTTGAGATTGTAGATTTCTACTATGCTATGTAAAACACTGTTTCGTATAAATCTGTAATTCCAGTTTTCGTTCGGTGGAGGACATTCTCGTAAATGATTTTCACTATCCTCGGAACTGATACGGCATTCGCACAAATCACATTTCACCCATTTGAACACGTTCGATTTTCGTTTAGGTGACATCTCAAAAATTGGATTTCAGTTTTCGAATCGTGAACTGCAGATTATATTTCGGGTAATAATTCTTCAAAATTGAGAAACTCTTCTGAATTCTTGACTTTCTTTGTTATTTTCTGTTTGTCTAAACAATGTAATATGGTTATTTCTATGTAAATTGCTTAAATAAATTAAATAATAAACAAATTTAAATTTTCAACCTTTTGAATTCAAAATAGGATCACAATAATGTATTTTTATGCTTATAATTAGTTTAGAACACTTAAAACTTAAAGGCAAACCACGTGGTTTATGTTTATAGATTCATAGGTTTGTTTTTGTTAAACAAACTCACGTTTCTGGTTCAAAGAATTAATGAATGATTGAGATCAAGTATTCTACTAGCAATAAATTAATTAAAACTTTAAAGTACGCAAATATTTTATAAACTTCCTTCAATTTGTACGTGTTTCCTCAATTTTCTATTATGTATTATTTCTCTATTTCTTCTCATCTGTCAAAAATTTTTTTAGGTTAGGTTCAACACTTTTCGATATTTCATGTATCGATTCTAATCGATTAACAAACACTAGAAGAATGTGGGTGAGAGTGAAGGGAGGAGAGAGGAAAGAAGAAAAAAAAGAAGAGAGAAATAGACATAAAATTTTTTCCGGCATATAACCGAGGAAAGCATGGAAAAGGTTAACTTTGGGCGTTCGAGAAGCGAGTAATTGCTAATAATTTTTGCATGTAAAGTCGAAGTTTTGTGAATGAAAAGTTACAATTTGTGAGACTAAAATAGTAAGCTTCTCTTTGTATAAAAGTAACTTTGTCTACCAGTAAAACTGTGTAACGATTTTGTGGTTATAACGACAAAGGAGACTTTCATAAAGTTGTAAAGTTTTCTCCCCAACTTTTCATTGTATTTACTGATATTTTTGCATGTACGACAAGAACCAATGGTTTGCAATTCACACAATCGTTCCATATAAACTAAAATATTTGATTTTTGTTACTTGATTAACAATTAACGCGAAAGTTTGATAAAGTTTTGGACATTTGGTGCTGCTATTTAGCTTGAAAAGCTTAAAAATGGAACATCAATGTCAATGCGGTAATATGCACAACGAGGGAGAATTAGGCATTCAATATAATCTCTATCAAAAGATTGATTTGGCTAATGTTGAATGTCTCAATGAAGCTGAAGAAGGAACTGGGGTTAAAGTTTTCAAATCCTGGGAAGAACGCCTAAGTGGAACCGTAAGTTTTAAAATTCTGCACAGTTTGTTTATTTTTTTCGTTTTACTACAGGCTTTGTTTTAAAAATGTATTTCTTGTTTCAGTTTGTGGAGAGTGATGTGGATGATGAGCTTCTGTTCAATATACCGTAAGTGAAAAGGAATAACATTAATGACACCAACTAAACAAACAATTATTTCTTTTGAACTTGAAAAACTTCTGATTTGTTCTTTTTTGTAAAAAGATTAATTATTTATTCAGATTCACTGGAAACGTAAAGTTGAAAGGCATCATCGTCGTCGGAGGACCAGATAGCACACAACCATCTGCTGTGAAATTGTAAGTTAAGATGGAAAATACACCAATAAAAATTGTACTGATGTAATAATTTGATCAAGATTAAAATTGTAGTGATTAGATGAGCTTCCAAATTTAAAGAAGTTCAAATACAGAAATTAATATTAATCTATTTTGTTTGAATTATTAACATTAAAAATTACATCAAATTACAGATTTAAAAACCGACCTGGCATGACTTTCGATGAAATATCAACCGAAGTCGATCAGGAGATAGAACTAGTTAGAGATGAATATGGAGTTCACGAATATCCAATAAAGTAAGTTTTAAAATTTATATTTTAGACATTTCAGCACACGACTAAAATCCCTGGTATGAGGAGAGCGGAACGGGAGCTATATTCAAAGTTATTTTGCCTATTATTATTATTACTATTATTAGCTTTTTGAATGCGAAATTATTTCTCTTCGGATCCGTGAGAAAGTTTCAAGATTGATATTTCACAGAGTAAAAGGAAATATAAAAATAATCGCATAAAAAGTCAAGTTTCCTGCTGTGCTTTTTTAAATCTTTTGTACACTGTGAACACGTCAACATACTACGTGTTGTATCAAATGCAGGAAACAAAATTTTGAAGAGAGGAAATTTAACTTTAAAAAATCTAGTTAACTCAAAAAAATATTTACATTCTTCGTCCTTAAACAGTTTCCTACAAGAAACTTTTCCTTGAAACAAAATTTATTTAAAATGCTCTGAAAATCTCTGCAAATATTTTTCTACAAAAAAATTTGATTATTTCTTTTTATCTATCATTTTATATTTTCAAATTTAAAATGGCATTAGCTTTTTTAATTAAGATTGATCTAAAGTCAACTAAAGATTTAATCCCAAAATTTTCTTTTAAAATTATATTGCTAAAATGATACACAACTTTTAATTTTTTAAGGAATAGTTGGGGATTAACATTACAAGTTGATTTTGTATTTAGATATTTATTTGTAGAACTTTTAGAAATGTTTCCTCCTTTTTTTGAAATAGTACATTTTTTTGAGCGTTTGAGAAATTTTTATCTTGAATTTGATGATTAAGAGAGCGGGATATTTTGAAACAGAGTGGTGAAATTCTCGTCAGTGAATCATCTAACCCTTCACTTCACTGGTACCGTTGGCGCGGAGAAAACTCGCATCGACTACATTGGTCTTAAAGGAGAATGGACTCCTGCCCCCCGCCAGGGTGTCGTTATTGCATCTTATGAATTACGCCCCCAGGCTAGCGATCACCCACAGGACTATGATAATTTCACAAGAGAAGTCCAATAATCACATTCGACTGTGTTTACCTATATTTTCACATCAGAAATTGAGAAAAAAAGCTTTTACTTTGTTATTCAGTAAATGTAACATAAAGACTAAGAGAACTCTAGCAAACGAAAAATGAATTACAATTACATAAGTACATTTATTTTTTAAGTCAGTGATTAAAAAATGTCGATATTTTGAACAAAATTATAATTATATTGTTCAACTTTTATAATAATTTGTAATGTTTCAAGTTAAATAAAAAAGATAATTTATAATAATTTCTTCAAAAATATTTTTATTAAAGAGTAAAAAAAAATGATGAAAGTGTTTCCTGTTTGTTTTGTTATAAGAATTAAGAGAAAGATCTTTTTATCAAAATGCTTTTTTGATCAAAATCCTGGTAAGTTTATGAATTTAATAAATATTTTTATCATGGAAGGAAGGTCTTTATTAGAACGTCAGTAAGAGAATAATTATTGGCTTGATAAGACAATTTATTTGGATTATGTATTATCAGAAGGGAAGTGTGCATTTATATTTTTCCAATGAATATCAAAACTGTAGAGATAAATCTGTTTTCTCTATTTTGCTATCACAATAAAGTTCCTGATACAGAAAATTATCTTCTGTCATTGTGTATAATATAGATTCGTTTAATATTAACTTTGAATATTTGTTTGAAAATTTAGAAAATTAAATTTAGTTATTTTTTATTTCTTATTCCCTTTATGGATCTTTCAATTAATTAATATAATTAATCAATATTTTAATTAATTTGAATTTAAATGCCATAATTATTCATTTATATTTTATTTCACTTTCGCAACGTGCCTGTATGAACTTTTTATAATTATTTTCTTTATTTCTTTTTTCTTATCTAGTGATTCGCCGCTGTGCGATACGATAATACCATGCTATGACAACAGCATTGTTACTTTGTATTTACAATAACAACGCATTTCCTATTCAAATCCTGTCAGCCAGAATGATATTTAGTGTAGTGTAGTACAAAGATAATACCCTCGGAAAAAAATCTACTTTTCAAGGAATGAAAAAGTCCTAAAATGCTAAAATGGTGAGTTTTAAAAATTGTACCTTCCATCTCTTCTCAGTCAAATATTAAATATCATTTTCAAGCTGCGGAAAAGTTACAGAAAATACGTTTAATATTGTTAATATGTAAACTCTTGAAAAGAACCCAAGAATCCACCGACCAAATTTGGACCAACACCTTAAAATGGTTCTTTATAAAACCAAAAAGGGTCCCAACAAAGAACCCACAAAAATAAAAAAGAGGAAAGAAAAATGAGAAGGCAACCAACCAAATCCCCTTCCTTCTCTTTTTTTATTTCTTTCGTATTTTTTTCCCACCACTATACAATAAAGAAACATGCAAGTATTATATTTTGAATTTGATTTCGGTCTAATTTAAATTTTTTAAATTTTAATATTGTTATCCTCGCAATAGTATTATTGCTGCATCAGACTATTTCTTGACATTAAATTTCTATAGCATCTTTTATATATTATTCAAATTTGAAAGGAAGAATATTTATTTTGATGCAGCAATTAGAATTTTAAATCTGCAAACCCTATCGTCTTTTGGACGTGATTAACGATTTGGTCTACAGGCTCAGTCCAGTGCCAGCTTTTTTTTATTTTCAACAGCTGATATCACATCTTCTAAGTGTCCAACCCTGAAAATCTCATTGCAAGTTCTGCTCGATATCTTTGGGAGGAATGCTGTCCGTTCATTCGCCTCTGCGCTATAAACACGACGTTCTCGCTTTTATTTTCAGCAGTCCGAATGTGCTTCGGAAAAGCCACCCAGAGAAAAGGGGCAGACGATCGTTGCCGTCGTTCTTGCATGCGACTGCATCGCGTGAGTCTCACTCAGAATTCATGTTTTCCAAAGCCGCTCAAAGTCACTCTCCATGCGATAAAGTTCAGCATTCGCGCTCAAGCAGCCTTCGCGAAGAGTCGATTTTTATACCACAACCAACACTCTATTCAAAGAAACAAGACCAAAAGAACTTTTCTCACTTCAGCTCAAAACTACTTGAAAAACTATTGTCTTGAAAATTCACAATCGTGAAATTAGTGATAAGAAAGTTCATCGAGAGGAATTCAAATTTTATTAAAAATATATCAAAGCTTAAATATATTGGGCTCTTACAAACCCAAAGAAGAAGAAACAAAGAACCAAAAAACTAAAAAATATTCGACACTTTTCAAATTTTAGAAAAATCTTTAGATTTTTTTGAAACGAAGTTCTTTATTCATCTAAGAAACGAAAGGAAGGAACGTCAAGGTTATACTTTGAGGAAGTGTTTGGAATTAAACAAATTTTGCACAAGTGTTCCGGCTGTGAAAATAGACAATCACGTGATTTTTTATGACAATGGAATAATGTTGTAGAATATAAAAGTAGTCACGCATGAACGAACTTATTATCTGTAACTTGGATAATAGTGAGTAGTGAATATTGTGGAGGTGAATCGCAAACCAGTTATTGTTAATTACTGGCATTGCTGACACCAAGAACCGGCTTCGGCATTTTGATTGCTGCGGAAAACCTGATTACATGGCCAAGAAAAGCAATGGCATTGTCGATTTTTATCTAGGTCTCAACTGAATAACGTAAGTTTGTGTACCTAAGAAGCCTTCTATTTATGCTTAAAAGCTTATGTTAAGGCGATTCTCTCTCGTAAATGATGAGTCTTGGTTTCAATCCTCTCTTTACATGTGCATGTATCTCACGTGGAAGAAAACATATGTTCGCGTTGATCCACGTGCACAACTGTTTTCTTTATTATACCTTCGACTCCTCAAGATGTTATAAAATTCGCGATTTCGATAGACTTTGAGAAACTGATAGATAAGATCTTTAATACCAAATTATCAAAAGAAACTTTATTTTATTCACAATCAGCTTTGTTTATAAATAAAAATTAAACCTAAATTTCTAAATTCCACAATAAAATATTGGCTCCACTATATGTAGTCGTTTGCTTGTATCAAATCATTTTCATTTGTCCCTGATAAAGAGGTTATCAAATTAAGAGACAAATATAATTTATTTGATCTAGATGAAATTTATCTCTGGATATAAAATTGAAGACAAGTTTTCCACATTTAGGCTAAATGTAGAATTTTTTAATTTCTATAAAGTTGAAAATCAACTTTCTTGTAAACAAGTAATTTTAAAAATTGAATTTTTTAAAATGAAGGGAATAAAAACTTAATACTGATTAGTTTCACGTCTCGTTGTCTCTGAACGGTTTTATATTATCTTTACAAGAATAACTTTACAATCTGATGAGCTAAAAATAATAATAATAATAATCTGATGAGAAATAAATGAATTTCAATTGAGACAGATACTGTTGATAAGATTAATGACAATCAGTTATCTATCATATTCCTTAATTATATGATTAGATAATAGATATGAGGCTTTAGGCATTGGAGTTCTACATTTGGGATTTGATCTGGATCTGGAATAATTTTTGGATCTTTTTTAACAATAATTATATCAATGAGATTTTAAAGATAAATATATTAATATCTAGTTTCATTATTACTTTGAATTCAATAGCTCTTAATCCTTGTTTTCATTTCTAAATAAAATGTTACACAAATAGAATATTCTTGTTAGAAAATGTAACAATTTAAAACCATTGGAAGATTATTTTCTTATATTCAGAATATTCTATAACAATTCCAGTAATTCAAATTTAATTCTAATATTATTTGCGAGACATCAATTTTCTTGTAATTTTCTACTATTACTCAAGTTATCTAAACGTTCACTAAGCAATAATTGCTTAGTAAATATTACTAAACCTGTATTCGAATGAATAATTGAAAATTTATGAATGGTCTGTTGGCAATGCTCAGGTAAAAGGAACTTTAGTAAGGGAGTATGAATAGATGTTTGTGCAACATGATATCACATTCAAAAGCCAGACGAGACGTCTGGTATATAGATATACAAGAAACACAAAAAGGGGATGAAACAGAGCTTTTCACCCTCCTCTTGAGAAGAGCAAAGGTTAAAAAGAAGAAAAATACAAGTCTATTTTTTCAGGCAAAGATTTTTGCTAATTATAGTGCTAGAAAAATTTCCTTTGAAACATGAAACGCATTAATTTGAACATTTTAATCGTTTTTTACTTATACTAGATATAACAAACTCTTAGGGAAAAGAAAAGAAACAGGGGGAAAATAGAAAAAGAAGAGAAAAACAAATTAATTAAATCTTTATCTCTAATAAAAGAAGAAACAAATATCAATTTCTAATAGTTACTGACTTTCCAACTTTTAAAATTGTATTATGTATAGGTTTACATTTTTTTTTAGACAGAAGAATTTAATTTATGTATTTTTATTATTGTTTCAAACGAAATAAGTGATATGACGTGTTAACTCCACGTGTATCTCAATTACCCTGATCTTCCAGATTGATCTCTTCTTAAATTAAAAGGCATTCATGCACTGTTATTTATTTTATTTTCCCTTTCATTGCGTCACTACCTTCTAGCTATAATCTCTCTTATTAACAACTTCTTTCTAGTTAAATTGAAGTTATTCGTGAGAAGCCTTATAGTTAGAGATGGAGAGACGATGAGACAAAAATCGATTCGACACAATTTAAGTGTTTACTTTTCTTAATTCATCTATTCACCACTTGTCCTGTGTCATGTTATTCTCATCAGGGTTGTTAATTAAAGACAACTCGATTCGATTATAACAGGAGAAAATTTGTTTCAAGACGTAAATTTTAACTCCAATTTTGAAACACGATTACTATCTTGGAAAAAAAAAACAAAATTTAGAATTGAAACATTAAGTACAAATGTTATTCTTTTTCTTCTAAATTATATTGCTAATACAATTATTCATCAATTCTAGTGCGAATATTGAAAACTATTAGATTCCCTATTTTTTTACCATTAATTTTCTCGTCAGTTTTTTCCAATAGATTTATTTGCAAAGGAGATTTTTAATAGGAAACTTGATTATTGAAAGTGTTGGCAGTCTGGCGAATAGGTTTTCTTAAATTTTTTCTTTATTTCCAATTATAATTAATTCTTTACGTTATTTTTTCTTTGAGTACATATTCTGAATTTTATTTTCTTACTCAGTTTCTCAAAGTCTGAAATTTGGAGGAATGAATTTTTCAAGATCAGAAGTCGAAACTTTCACAACCACTTCGATTTGAACTCTGGAACTTTTCAGAGAAATCCAATTTTTCGACTTGGTCCTCAACAAGGCACGTGCAATCCATAAATGTACCCAAGCATCGATTCGGGAACACGTGCCTTTTTAAGGCCACGTGGATGGAAAAACCTGTCACCAATGGCAAACCTGCAGTTGATCGTGCATTTATAATACACAAATGAAAATATCTCCTTTCATATTTCATTCACTGACAACTTTATTGATTACTAATTATTCACAAGCCTGCTCTTGATAACTCTGCAACAAAATTAAATTTATCTGGAAATAATTGGGATATCCTACTACAAAGAAGATTGAAGTAAACTACAATATTGAGTCATTTTCAAATCTGGAGGTCAAGGGTCATCAAGCGACGCGGGTCATTGTTGTCGAAGCATATAGTGCGTTAGAAAGGCAAAGCAGGCGCCACGAAAGCTGAGTGCATAAAATTACATTGGCAGCCTCGATGCAATGAACGTGGAACTTTGGCTGAGAGCCTCACTACCTCTTTGTCTTTGTTTTTAAAAAACGCTTCGTGCCAAATGAATTTATCGTCCAGTACACCAAATGCCATTCAACTTTGTGTCTCTTGAATCAGAAAAATTCCACAACTTGTTTTCATTGAAAGCTTGTTGATTATTTATTGATAGATAATTATAAATTATACGAACAAGTGAATTTATTATAGTCGATTCAATAGAAAATAGTAGTTAGCCCTGGATTCATGGCAGTTCCGATTTTTTTTAGCATTGATGTCTACCGAGATTGGATGGGAAAAATAAATTGAAGGACTGATTATGACCAAATCCATTTCAAATGGTAATTTTTAAAAGCCGTGTAAACTTTTGTTATAGTTTAAAAATAAAATAGTTCAAATTTAAAGAAAATAGTAGCAATTTGAAAATATAAATAGCCGGTTTTCTTTAAAAAATCATCTTTATATTAAATTCTTTTTATTTTGTGCATACCTATACACGGAAGAAATCCTGTAAATTTTATGTGGGCTAAACCATTTTTGTGACCCAGGGAACTTTTTTTATAAAGTGATGTTATCATTTATGATAAGTGTGAGAAATAATTGGATAATTCTGGAGTATGTGACGCTCTCAAAAAGCTTATCAGTCAGTGCACGTGGATATGATCAGCTTTTATTATCAGGTATAATACAAATTGAATTGATCTAAATTGAACTTGATATATCTTGAAGCAACGCAGATAATGATATTAATTTTATGGATGTTTTTTTACTCATAACAGTGATTTTAATCGAGTTGAACACGAAGAATTTTACCTGTTGTATCATAAATGAGAGTTATCGCTTCTGAAAAATAGCTTCGTTCATTATATTTAAAAAAACTCTTAATTTTTTAAATTTGTTTCTGAAACACTTGGAGAGATTACCGATTTACATATCAAACAAATATAGAAATAAGATAACAATTATTAAAAACCTCAGAGTTTTTACTCCTTCAAATAATTATTATCCTTCCTTTTTTTATAGAAATGGTTAAAATATTGAATTTTATTAAAATTTGGGACTGGCAACTTTCAAGTCAACTTAGAACTTTAAAAAGATAAAAGAAAATATTAGGATTGACTCTATTATGCAAGTCTATAGGGGTGGAGTTTTAAATAAAAATAAAGATGATGATATACATTGAAATTAAAGGTGTGCAGTTTGTCAAATCGAATTTTCAATGCAAATTGATACTTTTTTGTCCACGTTTAGAGTATTGAATTTTTCGAAATTAAGTTTAATTCAAAAAGAAATCTAAGCAACCTAAATCTCTTCGAATGCAGGATTTCTTGAAACCGAAATTATTCAGTTAGTTTTGAAATGAAATCTATCTTAAATATCGATCGAATTTCTAAAATTCAATTCGATCGAAAATTCTATCGTTATTTTAGATGGATATCGTTTCAAAACCAATTGAATTATTTCGGTTTCGAGAAATCCTACATTCGAAGGGAGCTTAGAAGCTTAAATTTCTTCTTGAATTAAACTCAATTTCGAAATATTCAATGTTCTAAGCGTATGGCCAAAAATGTACCAATTGGCATTGAAAATTCGATCTGAGAAATGTACACCTCTAATTGAAATCGATTTAATTTAATTAGAATATTTGCAGTGTTAAGGCGATTGATGGGGAAGAAAATAACATGGGCTCAATTTCAAAAATTAGATTGCTTTGGAACTTGATAAACTGTATGTATTATCATTTGGAAAGCTATTCAAAAATCTAAAAATAAACTAAAACCTTCTTTCTGGTAATGAACAAGTCCATTATTTCTGACCTTCTTCTAATCATCTTAATAATCTACAGATACATACGTAGCTGTTGCTCAAAGAAGGGACTTCACTGCAAGTGATGCGGATATTATCTGGGACTTTCAAAGTGGACATCGGAAAAGAACAACGATAATGGAGAAAGATAGCAATGCTTGCGTTTAGACTGACAAATGCACCAACAGCTGTATACAGCCTTTTTGCACAATCATTGAAAAAACACGTGCTATACCAGATAGGGTATTCGGCAGGCACATATACAGTCACTTTACTGCCACCATCAGAATCAGACGCGACCAGCTTCGATGTCTTTTCCGCTTCGTCGATCGTTTTTCAAAAGCATGAGGTTCTTTGACAGAACTATTCAACGAGTTTAAAATCATTCAGTCTACAAAGTGACTAGTTCCAAATTTTTAGTTGTTAATGTGAGTGCATATTATTTTAGTGTTTCAAAAAATTAAGAAAATATTTCCTAGTGAAATTAGACTTTGGATTCAAAATCAGTGATTTAAAAATTGTAAAAAGTCTGAATTAAAAATTTGAAATTGTTTGTGAACTAAAAAGACGTTTTGCTAATATTCAGAAATACTCGGAGAGAACTTTTCATTTTATCTTCAGTCTAATAAAATCCTAGGTACTGAAAATAAACTTGATTTGATACAGGTTAAAATAAAATCGATTGATTTAAAGATACCATATCACTGGATAAAAATCGAAATTTTGAAGTGTTCTGTTTTGAAACCTTCTACTTAAAATATTCCCCCGTTTTTGAAAATTATTCTTGATTTAAATTCTTAATCTTTAAGACAATTAATTAATTAATCCAAAGTAAATTTCCACGTCTGGATTTTAATAGAAGGCGTTACCCTTTAAGAGAGATCAAATGCTAATATAAGCAGACGCTAAGAGTCAGAATGAAACTCGTTACAGTCGGCTAATTAAAAAAAAATAAAAATAAAATAGTAATTGCATTCCGTGACTCATGTTGTTTTCTTATCCCTTTTAACCATGCTTCGTTCTGTTTCTTTTTCTCTTACAGTTTATTTATTGACGGCCATGGCCCATTCGATCCCGGGAGACAAGAAAAAAAGAGCGAATGGAAAACTCGACGAACTTCAAGAGGATGAGGAAAATGACAGCCCTATGCAGGAAATCTGCGAAAAGGAGTCTCAACCCCCACCTCCAGACGGGGGTTGGGGGTGGGTCGTCGTTTTTGGATCCTTCATGATACACATAGTCAGTGAGTAAAAATGTTACAATTGCTCCAATCTTATCATCGCTTGAAATCACCTCATTGATAAGGTTCCTGGAATTTTATTTTTGTTCTTTAATTTTAGGGAAATAAAAGACTATCGTTTCAATAAAGAAAGTTTAACCGTCACTTGACATAATTTGTTATAGCAACATAAAAAATTTTTATTGTGTCATGTTTAACGTCTTGAATAATTAATTGATAGAGATACATATTAATTTACTACGGAAAGTAGACATTCCATTTCTTAAGTTCATTAGAAATTGAATGCTCTACGATCTACTCATTTATTTTTAAGTTTTAATTCACAAGTCACACGCCCCTCACTATGGATGAATCATGAGTGACTCACAAGTTCCCACAAAAAAGGAATTACATATTTGAATTTCGCCCTAGCACCTAAAGAACTTGAGAAGTGCTTTCTATCATGCTCATTAAAAAAATATTCAATCAGTAATTCAATTGAAAATAAATAAATAAACGTTTGGAATTTTACTAAAATTGAAAGCTAAAATATTTCTATTGTTATTTTGTATTTTTTCTATTATTTTAAGAATTATGCTTCGTACTTTAACGAAATTTATTCTCTGATTAGAGTTACATTTCCAGCAGAGATAAACATGTTTATCTTATATGGAATTTTCCTGTTCCATTTTTTTTCTTTATAATAGTTTCATCACAGGAAAGTTGCAATTCCATAGAGTAATGGAAAATATACATAATTAGAAGCAAGCGAGCGGATTACATTGAAAGTCCTGCAACGTGCAACATTCTATTTATATAATGTATGTGCATATACACTGAAAACACGTGCTATGTCCAGTGTTTGCTTGGAAATTTGTTATATGCGGGAGTAAACTCGAGAAATCTAAAAGAATCTGTCCAGACTTTTAGGAAATTCAGATAAATATATTTTTATAAAAAATTTAAGAAGATTATTTTCAACTTTCGCAATTTGACTATTCTGGAAGAAAATCAATTTGGGAGCAAAAAGAAATAGAACTTCATGCTCCTGTAACAAAAGTGTGCCATTTGAGCATTGAAAAGAAAAATAGTTAATAATATAGCCTTAACCGGATGGAAGTCGATATTGTGTAAGAAATGTACTCAGGAAAGTGGTTAAAGAGCCTTAAGTCACGCGAACAGCTGCGCTTGTTACTGATAAACTTTAAACTTTTTTTGCGGAGTCAGCGAAAATTACATTGATGAAACTGAATAATGTCAGTGATTCAAGAATCTCTGGCAATTATGACATTTAATTCGAGTTAAGTTTTTTACATTCTCATCAGAGAAGGTGTTAGATTTGTGTAAAATTTGACCCCCCCCCCCTCGTTTTTGTCAAGTGTTCACGTTTTGAGACCCCTGAACTCAAAAAAATGGTTTTCGCGAATGTGTCTGTCTGTAGATTTTTGTTTGTTAGCACGATAATTTTCAAAAGAATTGACAGATTGGATTGGCCTTTGGTATACTCTTTACGTGTCCTAAAATAAAGGCCAAGTTTGTTAGCCAGCTATTTTGAATAAAAATTCAAAAAGTTACAGCATTTTGAAAATTTTTGAGACCACTTTTTTTTGCAATTTAAAAATTCTATGTACGTATGTTCATAGTACTCAGAAAGAAGAACAATTTATTCTTATGACATTTTTCGATAAAATAAAAATTATCAAACTTACAGCATTTTCAAAATTCAAAAAATCAAAATAAAGTGAAGATTTTAAGCCAAACAACGCACGATATGAAAAAAATTCAAGAGAAGAAAAACATTGCTTTTTTAAAGCTCTGCAAGGTTGACATAACAACTTTTTTAATTTTTTAAAAAAATTGAAAATTCAAATTTTCCCGCCAAAAAAGTGAGATGAAAAAAAAATTCAATAGAAAAATTATTGGTCTTAAATAGATCTACAAATTTTCTGTTGACTATTTTTTGATAGCATAAGTAGTTTTCATTTTAATCTTAAAAATTTTGTTAAAAAAATAAAAAATTCAATTTCCCCGCCAAAAAACATAGGTGTATAAGAAAATCTTACAAAGAAAAATGAATGGCCTTAAAAAGATCTACCAATTTTCCATTAACTGGTTTTTTGATTGGATAAATAATTTTCGTTTTAATTGTGAAAAATACTGTTTAAAACTTAAGAACTAATTTTTCTTCACCAAAGACTTTCGAAAAAATTATGGGATTTTATTGTGCACACTTCTTTAAAGCATAAAAAGAAAGGAAGAATTCATTAGCCAGCTATTTTTGATAAATGGTTTTAGTTTTATGCATTAAAAAACGCTTTTCGAAAATTAAATAAACCATTTACGATTTCTCCTCTCAAAATCGGTGGAATCCTTGCAAATTTTTAAAATCTAGTAAAATCTTTTGAAATCAGTAAATATTTTTTGAAATTCATTGAAATCGTTTAAAATCCATGGAAGTCGT
>JBAGKK010137225.1:6659-24533 GCA_037177015.1 Euceroptres primus
GGTTAACAACAATAATATCAAATACCACTTTTAGAAACATGAGAAATTGAGAAATCCTTACATCTTTTTTATGCAGTTGTATGAGTAATCAATAATGAGTAATCAAATTTCAAAAAGTTATGTTGTTTTAGGTTAACAACAATAATATCAAATACCACTTTTAGAAACATGAGAAATTGAGAAATCCTTACATCTTTTTTATGCAGTGTATGAGGTATTTTTATACATTCTCATAATTTTTATTATAATTTTCATATATTTTTCACATCACAACACATGGCATGCATGTAACATGAGAAGTCCAGCAGAAGTCTGTTCTTTCATTAAAAGTAGCCTAAAAGAGTGTCGGTAATTGAACATACCATTTTTTAATTACTATTAAGTTTTACTAAAGAAATTTTGACATAATATTAAAATCTTGACCTTATATTTATCGGCTGAAAAAATTTACATTAGATAATGTTTATTTATTGGCTGGAAAAACTTTACATTAGATAATGTTTATTTATCTTAGAATTTTCAATATTAGCGTACGCGTTCATTCAAAGCCCTTACTACAACACTTCTAAATTTGTGACACTCGTTGAAAAAATATTTTTCATTAATTGTACGATAACTTTAATCATATTTGATGTATATTTCTGTAATTTTCAGAATATATACTTTTTTGTAAATTTAATGAGGTTTAAAATAATGTGGTTAATAATTGCTATTTCTTATTTGAAAAATCGTGTTCATTCACTCCAGCGCGTTCAATCACTGGCACACTTACCCTAAATCGAATTAGATTTATTGGAGGAACTTTTTATTCATATTATGATTCTGCACAGATAAACATTGAATTTATTTCTAAATTTGAAATTTAGAATTAGAAATTCTATATATAATTTTTATATCTTATATTATTTATATTCTTATATACATAATATACATTATATTTTTTATGTTATTTATATTGTTTCTATAAAAATCGAGTTATAAACTGAAACTAATTAAAAGTTTGTTTCGAAAACAAAAGACTCATCATCTGCTAAATTTGTGTTAAAAAGGGAAAAGGATTTCTCTTTAAGTTCTAAGAGAAGACGAGACCCTCATGTGCTTTGATTCTGAATGCATTAAATTGCAGCCAGACCAATTAATTTCGTTGCTCTCAAGTCTCGTGTTCTCAAATACACAGACCAACGAGCTCGTATCTAACAATTAGCCTAACTTTTCCTGTAAATAAAACTTCCTCGTTTTCCAGGCGTTAGGATCTAGCCCTGCAGTTTATGCTCGATTGATCTCTTTCCGCTGCGTTGCTACTTTTCCTCGTTGAAAGAACAACAATGGCTTAACTTTGTTTTGTATTTTAATGAAAAGAATACATCTGATAATCAAGAATAAAGAAGAGGAAAAGTAATTTAAACTCATCAAAAAAACAAAGTTCTTTAATTTCCAAGCAGTCTTTCAACTTTTCAAGAAATAAAAAATAAAATAAAATTTTTTATGCGATTTAAATTTAAATGCCTCAGAATTTGTCAACATCAGAATGTTTCTTTGATTAAGAATTTACACTTCTTAATGAACCATTTGCAAATAAAAAATTATAATTATTTGCAAAAAGGGGCTCAAGCGTGAAATGCAAATTACCTAACTTCGACTTTTCGGCTCCAAAAATTATTTTTAGTTTCTTAAATAATGGAATAGTGTTTATTAAATTAGAAGTAAATAATATATTTTGAAAAAACGTTTTTAGTTATTTTATATTTGAAATATTTATTGTAGAATTTTATGTTTTTTTATTAGATGAGAACATAACCCTTGTCATAAAGTAGGTAGTGACTATAACGAGCGAAACAAGCCAGGTATTATCCGTTAGCTGGTGCCATCTGTCCATCTAGCTGTGAACTGAATTTCACGACCTACAAAAGCCCTTTCGATTATTTCATTTTGTAATGAAAAAATCTATCAAATTGAAACTTTCTAATAAGAAGTTTATTCTTAGATTCGATTGAGCATAGAAAATTCATTAATTTTAATTATTATTAACTTATCTTGAAAATTATATTTACAATCGATTTACATTTCAGTTGAATCATTTATTTAGAAAATACAATTCAAATTTAATCCAATAAAAAATAACATTTTCTGAATTTACATTTGTTACTATGAAGCAAAATCTGAATTCGAATTCGAAACCGAATATGATTTTCTTTTTGCAGGATCATGAAGTTTCTGTAAAAATATTTGTTTCATATTTCATCAGAACAAAAATAAGTGTCCAGAATTTAAAAGCCTGGAAATCAAAATTCCCCGGGTGTAAAAAATAATTTAAAAAAATTTGAAAAATTGTGCACTTCACGGTACAATTAACCGAAATCGAGTAGTTTTCACTGTAGTGAAATCGATACCCAGTTATATCCGCAGCACGTTCTATCGAATCAAATCACTATCGGTGTCATGATGACACCAATATCTCCGATTGAGGATCGAGCATGGCTTGCGGAAATTGGGGAAATGCAACGGTTTTCCGGAACGCTCTTTCACCCTATTGGGAGCTTTGGAAAACTCTTTGATAAAACATAGGACCCTTTTTCGATACAATGTTTCCACGTCCTATTTTATAACGGAAAATCACTCGTGAGATGTGCACACGTGTGTCCCAAGTATTGAGAAATCCGCTTCTATCTCCATTCCTTTTAGGCTTTCAAGTGTCCTGGATAAATAAATATAAATACATTTTATACACAGAAATATGTTTGGTTTCGTTTAACTAAAATTCTTGTTAGACTAACCAGAATTTTAGGGAATTTGCTTACAATAACCAAAAATCTGTTTGGCATAAGGGGCCATACTTAAATTACGTAACAAACAAAAGAATAAATATGAGGAAGATACAAAAATTACCGAAAGATTGAAAGTTGAAAGAGATGGAAATATGAAATTTATTTTTTTGTTTTTTACTCAACATTTTTTAGAGAGTATAAATAATTTGAAACTGCTTGTTACTACGATTAACATTCAAATAATTTTCGGTAAGAAAACAATAGGATTACATTTTTGGGAAAAGCTTTAGATGTTTAATGTGATTTTTTTGTCTCAACTCGTTCTTGGGTAATAAATATCGATTACCGAACATGCGCTTTTATTGGAGAACCCTGCTCGTATCGAGTGTCACGAATCAATATGATACATTGCCTCAGGTAACGAGAGGGATGATCTATCTTGTTACATGACCGAGGTCGATGATTGTTGATGAAACAGCAAAACTTAGTTCGAACCACTTTTAAGAATTGAGAACTGCTGACCCAAGCAATAACTAATCATCATTATTATTACATTTTTAATTATTAATAAATAACCATAATTAAAAATATATTAAACGTAAAACTTTGTCTTTCTTCATTTTTACATTCACATAATTAATTTTTAGTTTTAATTTATGTCTTCTTTAGTCTGTCAATTGATCAGGAATTAAATTATCAAGCTCTCTAATACGTCAGGCAAAGCCACGTACTTAAAAGAATTTCACTCTGAGTAGGAATTTTGTCATAAAATAGAATAATCAAAATGAAGCCCAATCTCATCACAGTGATTTCCACAACTGTCACCAGTTTGTCAGATATAAATTATGACTGATCTACTGTATAAATAGATACAGTGGTGACAAATGGACGGATTAGGTACATTAGAGTAGTGAAGTAATAGCACATATTGCCGTAAATGCAGGTGAATTCGATGCAATTGCGAGTGGTCGTTTTACCGTCAGTTACTTCGTCGCGTAACACGAAAGTATTATATCAAGTTTAATTATCACGAGATAGAATTCAAAGCGTACATTGCGCTCGTTCCAGAATTTAAACTTTACGTTTAATAAATCTTTAATTAATTTACTTCAACCTCCGTGAAGCTCTGTTTAAATTTTGAGAAACATAAAAATCTCTGATAAGTATATTTGTTATTTAAAATATATGGGCATTCCTGAAAGAGCTTTTCAGCTATTTTAAATTTATTTTCAAAGAAAACTGCATAAATATGCATATTTTCCGTTATTTCTGAAAATGTTATTTACAAGTACTTAGACGAGTATAAATGTCGATCGATATCGTTGAATTTTTAAATATTTTTTCTCGAGCTATTTTGCAGTGGAATTAGATTCTCCAATTTTCTCTGTGAATATTTTATCATTCACAAAAGTAAGGATTTGTTACTTGAGGTAATTACTAATTCTACTAATTTTACTAATTAATAAGTACATATTGATTAGTTGTCAATAATTTCAGAATTTCTTACAAACCCGACAATTATCAAACTTTCAAATTCACTCGGGTATTGTGTCACATTAAAATTAACGTACAATTAAAAAGTTAATACTTTAAAAATGTACACGTCTGCTTCATAAAAAAAAACTTAAAAACGTCAAATGTAGTAATTAATTTTTAAAATGAAACGTACATTTTTCTTAGCAAGGATAATGTTCTTTTAAAGAATTATTTGGTTAATTTCAAATCCAAGAAACTTGTGTTTATTTGCTGTAAACAATTATTTAATTTGAACCAATTTAATTTACCAATTTAATTTAATTTAATTTACAGAACCACATTTAATTTAATTTAAATTGTAACTGGGAAATATAGATTTAAAATGACCTGTTATGTTTTTACAAAACCGGAGAACCTGGACTAATTTCCTTATCAGCAAGTTTGATATTACTTAAACCACCCGGGGCCCATTTCACAAAACTTGAAGGCTAATATACTTGATTTACAACCACCAAGCTCCTTTATCTAAAAACTTCGTTGACGTTTATAAAATTACGTTTACTCTACCTGCTCTTTAGAAAAACATTAATTTAATTTAATATAAAAAAGCTAATGGTACAGTATTTACAATTTGAACTCTATAGATAAAATTCAAGCAATTTTTGCAATTTGAGGGGAAATATGTTTTATGAAAATTATATAGTACTGAATAGAAATTAAGTCTTAATTTGTTTTGTTTTTTTTGTTTTTTTTTTCAGAGTCAGTTCACGATTTGCTTCAAGCTGCTGTCTCAGTTCCCGACGATAAAACCCAATATTTCGACGATGGCCTGGACGGTTTTCCAGCCTTTGGGTTTCGGCCAGGTTCGGAAGTCAAGCAACCATACAGGCTTTACCTTCCTGAAAAACTTCCGGCCGAATTCACCTTGGTAGCGACTTTTAAGCCTATGTCCACTAGGCCAAGTTATCTTTTTGCAGTACTCAATCCCTTCGACACTGTAGTCCAGCTGGGTATTCGCATTTCGGTAAGTAGTTCTTAAAATTCTTTTTCTTTATTTTATTTCTTCTTATAAGACATTCACAAGTTACAAGTTACAAATTACTACATTTCAATAATCTAATTTCAAAACTGTACCAATTTCAAAGAAAAATCAATATTCAAATCAGCTTAATAAGATAATTTTCAATGGAATTTCTGTAACTAATAAAAATACAGTTATCACAGGTCGTCAGCTATTCACCTTTTTCTACCTATTTTGAATTTCGTCACCTGTCTTTGTTTGATTATAACAAAGAATTTTTATATTTTGTATAGTTTTAAATTTTCCTTGACTAATACTAATGATTTTTCATAGACGGTTCAAAATACTATTCATTTATTTTTTTAAGAAAAGCAGATTTAAAAAGGTCTTTGAAGTATTCAAATCTCTAATTTTTAAATAAATTTGAGATTTAAGGGTCAGATTCAACATAAAAGAATTAAAAATTTTAGGGATTATTTTCCACTTTATTGGCAATAATATTTGCTATTGCAATCAATATTCTCTGAGATCAGGGTCGTTCTCATAGAGAAAAACAACTTCTTTTTTCTTCCAACAATTATTTTGGGCGCAAAAATACAAAGAAATTAACATTGTTAGAAAATCGAAATTTTAACCTTTTTGTTTTTTTTTCTCGAACACTATAATAGGTATATTTTCAGAGTCAAAGGAAACATGAGATCACTTTATTGAAGAGATCAACAAATAATCTTCTTTAATTTAATAAAAAAGTTATAAGCGAAAAAAACCCAAAAAAGGGAGAGCTTATTATACTTGCTGACCTTTTTTTTCGTTGAAATTTTTCAGTTATAACTTTTTTATTTTTGAATATTAATTTAAGGATGGAATATTTCTGAACCAAAAAGTATAAAAAATGCATAAAGAATAAAGTTCTCTTTTCAGTGGAATTAAAAAAATGTCAACAAGCTTTAAATTGCATGTTTATTTATATTATAAAACATTTTTGTGGCACTTATTTGTTACCTTTTGAAAAAGTCCATCTTTTTTAATAATAATGGTTATTGTGATGATTGAAAATACTTAAAACTATGAAACCTGCACTTAAAATACAAGTGAAAAGTCGCTAGACTTATTCTTGTAAGTTGTAACGTAGAGGTACAATTGTAACTTTTAAATTGTAGGTTTTATGAAATCGGTGGCTGGGAGCATCGTCTCTCATTTTATCTCTCTTTCACTCCGACGCCTTTAACGAATTCGTACTTGTTAACTTTGTTCACGACTGGTTCGTACGTGTTTCGAACAAGAAATGGTTTTTGAAGCACACTATACGAAGTTGAACTTCTCGCAAAACCTTTATACTTCACTTCGCGAGTGTGAGAGGATTTCGAAGTTGGTTGGAATACAGTTCTTCGATTGCACATTCAAGCGATTAAAGTCATTCGAAACTTGACTTGAAAGGTTTTTCCAAGTATTCATCTTCTGTCATAGATTTTGAATCGAAGACCATAAAAATTCCCTTCCAATGAAAAGTGTAATAAAATGAAACTTATTTTTAACATTTATTGTTCGGGTGATATTTTTTTTTATGAATATGAACTTCAGCAAAATTTTGTTTCATATATTTTAAATAGGCAAAGGAACAAATTCTGCACTTTACTAATTATTTAAACTCATAAAAACAAATGAAGAGACGAAATTTATAAAAATATGGGTAAAAATTTTTAAAAACAATTTTTTACATGATTATTATTTTTTGCATAATTTTTTATTTTGCTATATTTTAATTAAAAAATTACTAAACAGAAAGAAATGGTAATGTAATTTCAAAGAGACCAGGGTGACCGCTGGATCGGGAAATCGGGAAAACTGGGAATTTTTTGTGACCTGGAAAAACCGGAAAATCACCGGGAATCTTTTTGTTGACCGGAAAATTTTTTAATTTTTTTAGAAAATGCCCGAAAAAGTGCAGAAGTCATTGATCAAGAGATTAAAATCTGAGTAACTGAATAAAACCTATTATTGTAGAAATGTTAGTACGATAAATGTAAAATATATCTCGTTTAACAATAACACTCTGTGATCTCATTTCGTTTACAAAATGTAAATGCTTATGACCAAATCCATTTCAAATCAGGCAGGCAATGCAACTCCAAGTCACAGAATCAGTCGTCTATGAAAGATATTGTTTTTCAAAGGAAATAAGAAGACACGTATTTTACCGTTTTCAGAAAAAATACTTTTTCACGAAGATATAAGTATTTGAATTTTAAGCTTCTTTTTTTAAAAAAATACAGTATTTTTCTTTAAACTTTTATAACTTTAGACTCAATTAAAATATTTGAGTTTTATTTCATGACTATGGTGAGGTTTATTGGTTGCTGTCAAAATCCGCCAGAAAATTAAAAAAAAAACATTGAAAAATCGCAAAATGTTGACGGTTTTTCTGAAAAAATTAAAAGACGATTTTCTCAAAAATCCTACCTTGTTTTTTGCATAATTTTTTTTGATAAATTGGTATACATTTGATGAAGAAAATAGATGAGTTTCATTCGGGCTAAATTACTTTTGTATACAGGAGAATTGTTTTCATGAAATCGAATTTTTGAATTTTTCTTACAACTGACGGCACGTACGAAAAAATATCAACAAAATAGTTTTATGCTTTAAAAAAGTTCTACGCAAAATACCTCTTAATATTTTATGATATCTTGCATCGTTTGGGAAAAAAATTCCAAAATGTGATTTTCTAAAAACAGAAATTGTCCTGGACTCAAAAATGGTTTGGCCAACATAAAACTCGCTGGATGGTTTCCTGCTGTATATATAAATTTTTAAAAAAATATTTGATAAAATTACAAAGATGGGTTTTTCGATGAAATCGCCATTTAATGTTTGCAGAATTCAATTTAAAAATTGAAGACATGAGAATGACAACTCGGTAGAGACCATTTGAAGTTGGCCCCTAAATTAGGTTATTTTAACTATTACTTGGGACGCCAACTTCAAATGGTCTTTAATGAGTTGTCATTCTCATGTCTTCAAATAAGATCGATTATATTGAAAAACCCATCTTTTTAATTTTCTTAAAACATTTTTTTAAATTTATGTTTACATAAGGAAACTATCCAGCGAGTTTTATGTTGGCTAAACCATTTTTGAGCCCAGGACAATTATTTTTTTTAGAAAATCACATTTTTGAATTTTTCTTACAAACGATGCAAGATATCATAAAAGATTAAGAGGTCTTTTGCATAGAAATTTTTTTAAGCATCAAACTTTTTTGTTCGATTCGATTTCGATTCGAATTCGATTTCATTAAAAAAAATTCTCCTGTTTACAAAAGTAGTCTAGCCCGCACGAAACTCATCTATTTTCTTCAACACATAAGTACCAATTTATCAAAAAAATTTGGGCAAAACACAAGGTGGGGTTTTTGAGAAAATCATCTTTTAATTTTTTCAGAGAAACCGTCGCCATTTTGCGAATTTTCAATATTTTTTTACTTTTCTGGCTGATTTTGAAAGAGGTCAATAAACCTCACTATAATCAGGAAAGAAAACTCAAATATCTTAATTGAGACTGAAGTTATAAAAGTTTAAAGAAAAATGTTGTGTTTGTTTTAAAAAAAAGCTTAAAATTCAAAAACTCATAATTTCGTGAGAATATATTTTTCTTTAAAACGGTCAAATACTTGTCTTATTTTTGCCTTTGAAAAACAACATATTTCATAGATGACCGATTCTGTGATTTGAAGTTGCACTGTCTGTCTGATTTGAAATGGATTCGGACTTATATATTTTAATATCATACTTTAGTCACTAGGGAGAATATTTATATTACATAGATTTAAAAATCATGCTCTCTTTTAACTCACAGTGACATTATATAAAATAGCCTAATGTTACTTTTAGAAACATAAAAAAATGTTCGCCCTAAAAGCATTAATCACTAGGGCTTAGTTGAAAAACCTCCATTTGTACTTCTTCAATAATGTAAACTATTTTAATGTTAAATTAAAAAGAAATTGATGTTTGTATGTTTAGAATATTAAATAAAAAACATTTTAAAACTTTTGAAACCCGTTGCATTAACTGTTATTCATTGGAAACTATTATTTAATGACCGGGAAAAAATTTTCGATGACCAGGAAATGACCGAGAATTTTTTTCGTCGATGAAAAAAGGCCACCCTGATAGACGAAATCTGGTTTTCAGACGTGGACTATCTTTACTAAAAAATAAATCTTATTAGAGAATTGATAACTAAGAGACCATAATTTTTTCGCATTCTTTAAAATCTATTTTAATCCGACTTTTTACCAGTGACAGTGGTTTGACATACTTGAGACATGGTGAATCTAAATTTATAGGTATTTGTAAAATGTGTAATTCAAAGTGTAAAACAAATTTTTAAAGAATTTTCCTATCCTTATAAACCATCTCCAGATGGAAAACTACCCCTAATTTATCAAAAATTGTCATATCAACTCTTGTAAATTTATACAACTCTAAATTGAAAAATAAGTATTTCAGAGCATGTCGGTATATTACCAAAGACTTGCAGATCATTACTACCCTTATAAACCACCCCTAAATTTAGAAAAATGACCCTTAAAATCTAAAAAATTAAAATAAAACTTTTACTTATTTGATCCTGAATTGAATTCAAGAATACATACTCCAGAACATTTAAATATGTTTTTTTAAATCTTTGAAACCATTACAACCCTTATAAACCACCCCTGAATTAAAAAAAAGCGTCTCTGAATATTTAAAAATTATAATCTTACTTCTTGTTATTTTACCCTATTTTAAATTGGAGAATAAGTATTCCATTGCACGTTGGTATGTTTTGAGACACTTTCGAATCATTACAGCCCTTATATACCACCCCTAAATTTAGAAAATGGCCCCTAAAATCTGAAAAATTAAAATCCAAGTTCCAGTTATTTTGTCATTAAGTGAATTGAAGTAAACATACTCCAGAACTTGAAAATATATTGTAAAAAAATTAGAAACCATTACAACCCTCATAAACCATCTCTGAATTAAAAAAGCGCTTTTGAAGATTTAAAAATTACAATGTCATTTCTTGTTATTTTATCCTGTTCTAAATTGAAGAATAAGTACTTCGGTACATGTAGGCATGTTGTAAGACACTTACCGATCATTACTACCCTTATAAACTACCCCTAAATTTAGAAAAATGACCCCTAAAGTCTAAAAAATTAAAATACAATTTCCAGTTATTTGGTCATGAAGTGAATTGAAAAATATATATTCCAGAACATGTAAATATAAACTTTTTTTTACTTTGAAACAAGTACAACCCTTATAAACCACCCCGAATTTAATAAATATTAGAAATATATTTTGCAAATAATTTTGATGTTTTAAAATATATTACATGAACTAACAATAAACAAGATGGTCTTTTTAAAAGCATTACCGCAGTTAGGGGAGGATTTTTGAATATTATTACTGTTGGGGTAGTTTTCTGCGGACCTTTTTTGCACATAATTTTTATGTTCTTTCAATGTACACACACGCAGGAACTAGAAATGAATAAAAGTTTGTTTTTAAAAGTTTTGCTAAAGTTAGGGGTGGTTTCTGGCATTTTATTACTGTTGTGGGTAGTTTTTTCAAAGTAGGTGGGACATATTTGTCCCACTGGCTGTTAAAGGTTTAAAATTATATATGAACTGAACATCAATAAAAGTTGAATTTTAGGCGCATTACCATTGCTAGCGATGACTTTTGTCATATTGTTATTTTTAGGGTTGGTTTTTCTCTTAGACCCTTTTTCACATAATTTTGATGTCCTTTCAAAGTATATATGAACCGAACATCAATAAAAGTCGAGTTTTAGGCACATTACCACTGCTAGGGGTGGTTTTGGGCATATTGTTACTGTTAGGGTTAGTTTTTCTCTTAGACCTATTTTGCACATAATGTTGATGTCCTTTAAAAATATATATGAACTAAAAATCAAGAAAAGTCGAGTTTTAGGCGCATTACCACTGTAAGGGGTGGTTAGGCGTATTAGGGGTGGTTTTTGGCGTATTATTACTATTGGAGGTAGTTTTTCAACCGGACCTATTTTCACATAATGTTTTATTCGCCAAATTTTACATGATTAGATGCACTCTTTCTCTTTAAAATGAAACCTTCACGATGCCGATATGTTCATTTTTATGGATGTTATGATTTTTCAAAGTAGGTGAGATGTATATGTCCCTCTGGCCGTTTATGAAATTTACAATATCTTGTTGTACTACTAAAAGACATTCTAATGGCGAAAACAAATTATCTCTGGATTTCATTGATATTCGAAATTAATAAGACAAATAATGTTAAATTCTTAATAATTATTCTAAATCCATAATTTGACGAAAATATCTTTTGAGTGGTATTAATACAGTAACCTAATGAGATGAGCTAACGTCTTTCATTAATTTTGTGTGGTAGACCTTGAAGTTGGGGACGGTGACAATGAAATCAAGCCCCTTATAATGGAGAATCATCCTAATGATTAATTTCAAGGGTAGTTAACTCCTTGTCATCAATTATGTAAACTTGTCTCGATTACACTAAAACTCAACTCACCCTTCTTCAATAACCACGCTTTATCTTCCTCAGGACGGACCAGCTTCCAATCAAAATATATCTCTCGTGTACACAAATTCCGACGAACACTCACACTCTGAAGATGTAGCCAAGTTTATCGTACCTAAACTGACAAAGAAGTGGTCGAAAATTGTGATCAAGGTTTCTGTGACTGATGTTACTCTTTACCTTAATTGCCATGAAATGGCAAGTCAGAAAGTCACCAGAATCCCTCAGGAATTGGTCTTCGATACTGCCAGCACTCTCTACATTGCCCAAGCTGGACCACACATCCAGGGAAAATACGATGTAAGTACAAAATTTTAATTTTTATAATTACTGCTCTTCTGAAAACAGATATTTTACAGGCGATTTTTAATTATTTAATGCCTCTGGTTAAATTGAATATCGATCAAACGGTTTAAAATAATAGAAATGTAGATATGTATCAGTAGAAATGCAGATATGTATCAGTAGAAATGTGGATATGTATCAGTAGGAATGACAATACTAAAATTAGTAAACTCTTCTATTTCCAGTAACACTAATAATAATTCGGGATATGATAAATAACCAAGTGGAATTGAGGTTCTTGATTACATTTCGCTGGAATATCTGTCTTCAGTTTGCAGAGATAATATATCACATTCAACGAACGAGTCTCGCTGATACCATCTAGTTCTCAATTCGAAGAATTATTCAAGCAGAAGGATTAATTCAACTCGTACAAAAAGAAAATTCAAAGCACCTCAGTAAATCAGGGAGTTTTTTTCTACAGAATAGGAAAAGTTTTGAAAAAACAGGAAATTTAGGTACACTTAGTATGCTTGAATATAGTATAGGTTTATTTTTTTGCGGCAAAAAAACGAACGCGGCTGATCGAAGTTAACAACAATGGAAGTCGAAAAGTCGTAAACCTTTATTTCGTAGTTGGACGAGCAGGAATTGACCTCTGCAGAAAGCTTTGCAACTGACATTGCCGGAGGAAAAGGGAACGCGATTCGGTGGAAACTTAATTCGGAGGCAACCCAGTCTCGAGTTTTCGCAGAACTCCATTACCGAAACGAACCGCTGACGATTGCATTTCCTTTCTCGGAGGGTAATATATGTACATGACAAAATCACGTACAATATGCTGACACACATGTTAAATTAGAACCCAGAATTTTTTCAGCGAAATTGCTAATTATTGCTATGAAAGTAAAACATACTGAAAAGGCAAGAAAATAGTAAATTAGTCTATAAATTCATTTTTGGTTGAAGGGAACATTTTTAATATAAGGAATTAAAGTCTCCTAAAGTTTAGAATCTTTTTATAGCCATGTAACAATTTTTATGGGCCTTTAGAAAAGGCATTAAATTTAACGTTATGCTGTCGAACGAACCTATAAAATTGTTATTGCGGTAGTCAAAGTGATTTAAATGTTTGTGCAAACTTACAAATTTTCGTTTTCAAATAAAACATACGAAAATAGTTATTGTCATAAATGCTTAGTAACTGTTTTCCACAAACTGTTGTTTATTAAAAGCCGTATATTTAATCGAAAATCAAAGGATGTCAGATTCAATTTTCAGTGTGAAAGAATTCGTGATAAAAAAAAATGAGTGACGTCTGTAGCGAGGGGTCCATTAAACGCGAGTGCTAAATGCATATAAATTAAACTGGAATGAATGACAGAAGCGGCGGGAAATAAATAGCGAAAATGCGCTGCTCTCAGCGTTGCTTTAAAGTGGAAAAATAATTAAACGAATATTACATTGGTCGCGACCGATCGTTCAAAATTGTTCGGATTGGTAGGCTCACACGTGAGCTTAACCGAGATTGGTGAGGATTTATGGATAAACATATTTTCCACGCAACGCCGCTCGCTCTGATTTCCAGTTCCTGTCAACAGTATGGCGAATCGTTCGCAATGGTTCCTGTTGCGAAGCTCTCTAATTTACACCGTTTTTCGTTCAACCCTGCACGTTTATGTAAATTGAGCTTTACCGTGTATCGCTGGAAATCCATCTCTATCACACGTTTATATATCCAGCCCAAAGTACCCTGTCTGTATCGACAGTTTCAATGATTACCGGTGACATATCGCCTTTTCACGATTCAAATCCAAACAACAACTTTGTCACAGTCAGCTTCACGAAATTCAGATTCTGGAGCTTTTATATGCTATATTAACTCTCTACTGGAATTTTATAAGCAACTGGCAGAAAATTAACTGAAAATTCATGTTATTCCTCTACAAATTTAACTGAAACATCATAGATCGGTACCCATGTGACATAAGATTTTCGCAAAGGATAACCTTGAAATTTCATTTTTGAGGGAGTTATGGAGGGAAAAGTAGAATAAATATAGATATTTTATAAATAGATATTTGTTATAAATATATATAAAAAGATATTTTTCCGAAAACGGCTGAACCGATTTTGACGATTGAAATATATGTTATAGGCACGAATAAGACTACTTCCAGAAAAAATTTTGAATTTTTTAAACTAAAAGGTGGGGGGCAAAATATGTTTTCAAATTGAAATTTTTTTTGAGGTAATGTTATAGAGACACCTCTAATTTTTTGAAAAAAATGCTTAGATTGTCTACTTTAATATACATTTACGCAAATTTTTCGTAGGTGTAGTTCATGGCTTAAAAAACAAACTTTTGCGCGGGGCGCCACACGGTGTGAAACAAATGACTTTTTTGGTTCAAAATAACTTACAGCTCACAAATGTTAACCGATTTAAACGTAAAAAATTTGAAAAAAGCTGATAAAATTTTTCAGAGAGCTGTCGACTCTGATTTTTTATACAGTTTTGCAATTTTTTTTTTAATAAACAAATATGACGAGAAAAATGACCATTTTTTCTATATGGCATTCCTGGTGCTCGTCAATAATAGGCAAATTGTTGCAATCGCCTACATTTCATAGAGTAATATTAGTTAAAGATATTCTATCATGATATAATAAACAAAAAAGTTTATTATAAACAAATTATTTGTTGAAAGTATTTTTTCTGTAATTTTCAATAATTTTACGTTTTTTAAAGTTATATTGCAAGAAATTTGAATGGAAACAATATTATAATGCAAAAGATTGCTCCTAATATTATTCTTGTTAATATTATAAACAAATTTAATAAACAATTGCATCATTCAGGCATTTGTCGACAGAAAAATTCGTTTTTTTCGATGTCAATTCTTTTAGTTAAGAACTTCATGCTCATTTCAGCGAAATTCATAATTTGTTGATAAATTTCATGATTTTTTAAAACAAATTTACTAAAAAAATGCATTATTCAGGCATCTGTCGATGGAAAATTTTTTTTCGATGTCAGTCCTTTTAATTGAGAACTCCATGATAATTTCAGAAACATCCAAAATTAGTTGATAAACTTTATGATTTTTTAAAACAAATCTAATAAACAAATTCATTATTCGGGTATTTGACGACGGAAAAACTCGTTTTTTTCAATGTCAGTTTTTTAAATTGGGAACTTCACGATAATTTCAGCAACATTCTTAATTAGTTTATTAATTTTATTTATTAAAAAAAAGAATTTTATTGTGGACAAATGCTCAAATAATGCATTTGTCTAATAAACTTGTTTTAAAAAATCATAAAATTTATCAAATAATCATGAATGTTGCTGAAATTATCATGGAGTTCACAACTCAGAGGACTAAGATTGAAAAAAACAAATTTTTTCGTCGACAAATGCCCAAATAATACATTTGTTTATTAAATTTGTTTTAAAAAATCGTAAAATTTATCAATTAATTATAAATGTTGCTGAAATTATCATGAACTTCCCAATCAAAAGGACTGATATCAAAAAACACGAATTTGTCCGTCGACAGATGCCCGAATAATGTATTTGTTTATTAAATTTGTTTTTTATATTAACAAAAATAATCTTAAGAGAAATTTTCTCCATTATAATATTGTTTCCATCCAAATATCTTGCAATATAACCTAAAAAACGTAAAATTAATGAAAATTATACAAAACACACTTCTAACAAATAATTTATTAATAAAAAATTTTGATGTTTATTATATCATGATGGAACATCTTTAACTAATGTTACTCTATGAAACGTAGGGGATTGCAACAATTTTCCTAAAATATTAACTGGCACCGGGAACAACCCCTATAAACTACTTTTAAAGAGGCCCAAAGAAACCCCATAAGTGCAAAAATGAGATATCGCGTATTTTTGACGATTAATCTGATTTTTTTTGCATTTTTTACAATTTGTTTTTAATACGTAAGATATTACTTTTTAAACATAGTTTCATGTTTTAAAAATTGTTTAAACAATTTATTATTGCGAACTATATTTGCTTAGAATAATGCTAGAAAATTGCCCTTTTTCCTACATTCTTCAACTTTTCTTCAAGTTTCTATTTGTAGGGTCACTCTATGAATGATCATCTGAAAACCATTGCGGTCATATTTTAGAAAAATTTTTTAATTGGTCTATAATTATTTCTTATATTTCTAGATTCGATTCGTGTATTTTAAGTATAATAAATTATTTTTCATTAGGACAGAAAAAAATTTTGAAAACATGTGGACGTGTGAAACATGGCGTTAGTTCGTCATTTTTAAAATGAATTAATCACTAAAGTCATTTATTTAAAATTAAGTAGAGAAAAACAGTGCGATTAGGGATGATTTAAATTTATTATCTATAATGTATTTTGGAGTTATAGTTTGAAGTGACCTGTCAAAATGTGTTATTTTCGTAAAGTTTGATAATTTATTCCAAGCAAAATACACTACCGAAAATTTTAAAACTTGTTTCAAAACAAAGATTATTACCAAACTTTTGCACGGTATTTAGTGAAATTGCTTATCAAAATTTATTCCTCCAGATTTTCGTATTCGCAAACTTGAAAATTAGCAAAAAAAACATCACTTTCAAACCCGCGTATTTCCAAATTTACATTTTTGAAAAAAGTTTTATCTATGCAAATAATGCTAGAAATTAGCGGTTTTTCTACATTCTTCCACTTTTCTTCGCCTCTCTAGTTATAGTCAGATAATAATTATTGAAAGTTAACAAAAGTAATTGTTTGAACAATCAATTGTTGTTTATGGTTTTTTATTCTCTTAGAACAAAGCTATAGAGAATTGCGGTTTTTTCAACATTCTTCAACTTTTCATTGACTCTTTAGTTATGAAAAATCAAATAATGGTGGTCTAAGTGGTCTAAGTGATCTAAGTCCCCTTTCGATGTAAAATTTTATAATATTAATCACATCATACTTTTCACGTGCTAAAAATAATTAATCAGTTATAAAATGTAATAATATTAGCGAAATAAGTGAAACTCTGACAAAAAGTGGGAGTTTTCTACAATGAAATTCAGCATATGCAACTTAACCTAAAAAGTGAAGTCTAAAGGATCGAAACTGTAGTAAAATATTTTTCAGAAGAAAAGTTGATAATCTATCAGTAGCGCACTTAAAAAAAGATATATTACATTATTGAAACTATTTTGTTTGTAAATAGAAATTAATTTTCATTTCAATTCTGCAATTTCTTGGAGGTTATGTTTTGGTAAGTGACAGGTACAGACGAGAAGGTAAACAAGACTTTTTTAAAAGTTATTTCTAGTTATTGCATTAGATTATTCATTGCTTTTTAATTTTTTATTTACTTTCATATTTTTTATACTTAGCTTTTCATTTTATTAAATTATTTCTTGTTACTTACCGTACCGCCCGAAATTAATCGGATACGCCTGTTTTTCGGAAGTTGCTAAAGTGCTTCAATTTTTATATGCTTAAATTAAAATTTTTCCCTTATTGTAGCATGAAAGGTAATAAATTTTATGTCAATCAAGCACAATTTCAAGCAAATACGACAATTTTATAAAAATATATTTTGCTAAGAAACGTCAAATTTCGAGGTCTTTTAAAATGTTAATAGCTCTGAAAATAATCTTTTTTTTTGCAGTTCTTAGACTCATTTTAAAAATAAATTTCCGTAGTATTTTGATACCTTATTTAGATATATGTGTA
>JBAGKK010137336.1:0-24531 GCA_037177015.1 Euceroptres primus
TCTTAATTCAGAAACAAATTATTTAAAATCAATTATTTTCAATTAATTTAAATCGTTTAAAATTAATAAAACAGTAACCTAGAAAATTTAACAATTTTACCGTGAAATCCCGAGAAATGACCGCTTTCTTTTTATTGTGTAAAATGAAAGCTTATTATATGATTTGAAGAGTGTAACGTTCCTTGAATCTGATTTTGTAAATTTTTAATTAAATAATATATACTTTATGAGCGAAAGAATTTTTATCTTTTTTCTATTATAAGAAAAACATTGCAATTTTTTGCTCTGTTATGTTACAGGATGTTTAGAATGAACGTCATGAATTATAATAAATCTTTGCATTTTGCGGCAAATATGAATATCTTAAATTTTAGTTGACCGGAAAAAATCAGGAAATGACCGAGAATTTAAAATCGTCCGCAGAATCGCCACCCTGGAGACATATAGTTATTCACACTTATAAAAATAACCCGATGTATATTACCATATTTTAATATCACCAAATTTTCAATTTTATCTAGGCCCTAAATCGTCGGTTTAAAATTTGAATTGAGTTTACATTAAACGTCAATTTTTACATATAGAAAACCCATCCTTGTTCGGACGAGTGCCAACCTCTTCTCGTCTTTTTTTTCATTTCATATAATAACAAAAACATATATAGAGTTTATTTTTATAAATGAATATTCTAATAATTTCTTGGGAGCAATCCATGGGCAATCACGGGATTCATAAAGGAATCATTTATGGGCTGTCCTATTCATACTTTTCTGTGAATGCATATACTTTTCTTCTCCCTGATTTCTCAGTGAATAGCCCCTCGAGTAAAACAAACTCAAATGAATATGGAATGTTTCAGGTTCGCTATCCAGATAGAATTACGCTAATCCGAGGAAACCACGAGTCTAGACAAATCACTCAAGTATACGGTTTCTACGATGAGTGTTTACGTAAATACGGCAGTAATACGGTATGGCGATATTGCACGGAGATTTTCGACTACTTATCTTTGTCCGCTATCATCGATGGAAGAATATTTTGCGTTCACGGTGGCTTGTCCCCTAGCATACAGACACTCGATCAAATTCGCACCATAGACAGAAAACAAGAGGTAAATTTACCAGAAGCTCTACAGAAAATTTTGTTTAAGTTTTTGTAAACTGGAGTCGAAATAAATAATTTTTTATGAACTTCTAGGTACCTCACGACGGTCCAATGTGTGATCTCTTGTGGTCAGATCCTGAAGATACCCAGGGTTGGGGTGTGTCGCCACGAGGAGCTGGATATTTATTTGGCAGCGATGTCGTAGCACAATTTAATTCTGCTAATGACATCGACATGATATGTCGAGCACATCAGTTAGTGATGGAAGGGTATAAATGGCATTTCAATGAAACTGTTTTAACGGTGTGGTCTGCGCCTAATTACTGTTATAGGTAAGCGTCTTTCAAAAGTCTTACACTTTGTTTAAATTACAGTTAAATCAGAGTGTCTAGCGTACTGGAAATCCTTGAAAACCTGGAAGAGTCCTTGAATTTCACTCATAGTCTTGGAATTCTTATCTCTCTACATTTAAATGAGTAGTTTTCTTGAAATAACAGGGTTGCTACAGGTCAGAGAATTCTGGAAAGTCAGGAAATTAAACAATAGTCAGGGAAAATCAGGGAAAGTCTGGGAAAAAACTCAAAGAATCAGGGATTTTTTTTTATTCAACAAATTATAACTATATCTCAATAGTTATAATTATAGTTTAACAATAATTATATAATTATAATATTACAAAATCATGGATCACAGTCCCCTTTTTCCCCTATTATTCTTCAAATCTCTTAAAATCACTTTTTTTAGTTTCATTCCTTTTTCTCCCTTTTTCCCTTTTTATATTCAACTTTCCCAATTATTTTCCAAGAATTATGAGAAATAGAAACTTGTGGCATTTAAAAACTCTTTTAATGTTTTCTTCCACTTCCCTTAATTTCCAAATTTTCAAAATCTACGAAAGTCTCCTATAATCTCTTAAAATCGTCCAGAATGTTTAAAACTGATATAAAATCCTTAAAAATTCTCCAAAATATTTGAGTCTGTTCTAGAACCTTCTGGGTTCTCTTACAATAATCTTATTAAATAATATCCCAAAATTCTGCAATATTTTACAACATATACTTGACTCTTCCAGAATCTTTTAAAATTTTCTAAATACTTCCGAAACCTTCCAGAATTTTCTATAGAATTTTTTAGAATTCTCCAAAGTCTACAAAAGATTACCGAAATGGTTTCAAATTCTTTAGAATCTTCAGAATTTATCTGAAATCTTTAAAAATTCTCCAAAATATTCTAGGCTGTTTTAAAATCTACATTCATTTAGATTCTTCTGGATTCTTCCATAATCTTTTAGAATCTTCTGAATTTTCCTATAATAATCTTATACGAACTCAAAGAATTCTTAATGCAATTTTAAAGAATTCTTAAAAATTCTTTAATATTTTACAAAATCAGGGTGTCTAGCGGACCGGGAAATCGGGAATAACCCGGGAATTTTATTTTACCAGGAAATGACCGGGAAAAACCCGGGAATTTTATTTAGGATCGGGATTATACTTATATTTTATTTTTTTATTCTTCAGATTTTAATAGCATTTAAGCAACTACTTGTGATTCTGTTAAAAAATATTTATTTTGCGTGTTACGAAAGTTTTAAAATATGTATTTTCGATTAATATTTATCACTTCAGTCTGTGATTAAACATAAGTTTGGCACGTGTAAATAAATAATTATTTTCTTTACGATATAAATTTTGTATATGTATATTATATTAAAATTCCCATTTCTATGTATACGTTGACTTTCAAAAATCACAAAAAGACATTTTTAACTTGATCGGGGGAAAAAAATTGTCCGGGGAAAAACCGGGAATTTTAAATGACCTGATCGCTAGACACCCTGAAAATACATATATAGAATGTTCCAGGATCTTCTAAAATCGTCTAAACTCTTCTGAACTCTGCCATGATCTTCTAAAATCTCCTAGAATCCTCGAGAATATTCTGAAATGTACCTGAAGTTTCTGGGAGATTCTAAAATACTCAAAAATCTAGAGTGTAGAGGATTTTTGGGATTTTAAAAGATTTAATGAATCTACAAGTTTATGGAAAATTAAAAATTTTTTAGAAGATTTAAAAAGTTTGTTGAAAACTCCAGAAGTCTTGAAAGATTTTAGAAAATTCTAAAGCATTCCAAAGATTCTGAAAGTTTAGAAATTTGAGAAGTGTTTTATTAGATTCTAGACAGGAATCTAAGATTTTTGAGAATTTTTTAGATTCTAGAGAACTGGAGCTTCCTTGGTATTTTTAAAAGAAAAAACTTAACTACTTTTATTAAAATCCAATTTTTCGAAAAGAAGTCCCCTATTTTCCCTAAAATTGAACTACTGAACCACTGTGATCCCTGTATTATAAAATTATAATTATAACGGCAGATAACGTTCAGGAAAAAGGAAAAATTGGTCGGGGAAAGTCAGAGAATTTTGAAATTGAGATTTTGTAGCAACCCTGAATGAAATCAGGAGTCGTTTATCAATTGCTTTAGTAAGCTTATTTTGTGGAAAACTTAAGAATTCTTAATACACTCTTAAAGAATTCTTAAAAATTCTTTAATATTCTACAAAATACCTATATTAGAATGTTCCAGGATCTTCTAAAATCGTCTAAACTCTTCTGAACTCTGCCATGATCTTCTAAAATCTCCTAGAATCCTCGAGAATATTCTGAAATGTACCTGAATGTACGCTTAAATGAACGAACTTTTTTTCTTAGCTCAAACTTATCTTGAAATATCGTTCAATGTACAAAATAAACAAAAATATCATGAGCTTCTTTATCATAACATTAGTTTCTATATTAATAAACTAATATTTTAGAACAAATTTCAGTTTAAAATAAAATCAAATAAAAATTTCGCTCATTTGAACGTTCAGAACTTCAAGCACATCTTCTGAACTGCATTAGAATTTCCAGAATTCTGAAGAATCCTGTAGAACCTTCTCAAGTCTACAAAGAATTCTAATAATCTTGAAGAATCTTGTAGACTATTTTCAGAATCTTCCTAAAATCCTGTATGCTTTTTGAATCTTAAAAAAAAAAGTCTGGACGAGACTAGAAGATTTTAAAACTTTATGGAAGATTTTGGAAGAATCAGGAAGTCTCTGGGAGATTCTAAAAAACTCAAAAATCTAGAGTGTAGAGGATTTTTTGGGATTTCAAAAGATTTAATGAATCTACAAGTTTATGGAAAATTAAAAATTTTCTAGATTTTAAAAGTTTTTTGAAAACTCCAGAAGTCGTGAAAGATTTTAGAAAATTCTAGAGCATTCCAAAGATTCTGCAAGTTTAGAAATTTGAGAAATGTTTTATTAGATTCTAAGCAGGAATCTAAGATTTTTGAGAATTTTTTAAGATTCTGGAGAATTGGAGCTTCCTTGGTATTTTTAAAAGAAAAAACTTCTCTACTTTTATTAAAATCCGATTTTTCGAAAAAGAAGTCCCCTATTTTCCCTTAAATTGAACTACTGAACCACTGTGATCCCTGTATTATACAATTATAATTATAACGGCAGATAACGCTCAGGAAAAAGGAAAAATTGGTCTGGGAAAGTCAGGGAATTTTGAAATTGAGATTTTGTAGCAACCCTGAATGAAATCAGAAGTCATTTATCAATTGCTTTAGTAAGCTTATTTTGTAGGAAACTACGGATTCACTTACATAGTAAGGTTTACTAATTCATTTAGTTAGGTTACTAAATGAATTTGTAATTGAAATTAATTTTTAATTTGAATTTTTTACTCTAAAATAGTAATTTTTTATTCAAGATCAGTAGAAATGCTTATTAAAGCAATTGATAGACGACTTAGTAGAAAACTACTAATTCTTCTTAGAGAGTATTTCTTTTAAAAATAATTTATTGAGTTTATACATATGTACACAGTTACAGCTAAACTTGAGAATTTCATAAATGGTATAATAAACATTTTATTTTTTTATTTAGTTCATTTTTCATTTGGTTCATTTAGTTGTGTAAATTATTTCTATCATACAGGTTCAAGAAGAAAAGATTTTTTTCATGAAAGTTTATGGTAATAATGAAAAAATGATACCTGGAAAAATTTATTTTTTACCTGGAAAACCTGGAAAACTCCTGGAATTTTTTAAAGGAGAAACGCTGGACACCCTGGTATAACTTAAATTTAGTTTTCCTCTTGTAACTTATTTTTGTTTTCCTTCCAGGTGTGGAAATGTGGCTGCGATTTTAGAATTAAATGAACATCTTCAAAGGGACTTTACGATATTCGAGGCTGCACCACAAGAAAGCCGAGGGATTCCAAGCAAAAAACCGCAAACTGACTACTTTTTGTGAATTAAAGGATATTTTATAGCCAATTTTTGTGGCGTGATGGACTCTGAAGTTTTAAGGTTTTCAGTACCTCTCGATAAAGCACTTATCCGAATAGGAATCAAGTAAACCTTAATTTTCCTAATTGGATGTAAAACAATGCTACTTTACCAAATTAAGATGTGTACATAATTAAACGAAATACTTGCATAAGTAAATATGCCCGCATAATAACTTCAATTAAACTAACATCATATAATTGAATGTTTTTATTTTCTCGTTTTTTCCAAGACTTTTTTTAGTTCTTCTTTGAAATTAAATTAAATTTCAAATATGGCAGAAAATTGTCTTGCAAATCATGGTTTTTAATTTGAAAATGTAGATTATAATTTTAATCATTTCAATATATGTACTTTTGAAACGATTTAAAAATGTGTACTGAGAATCATAAGACCCAGTTTCGTTTCAATAAATTGTTATTGTAATCGGACTTTGCAGTTAAGTATGTTATTCGTAACTGTACATCCATTAATTGTGTATCTTCAAAATTTTTGTACTGTATACAAGAGAATGTCTGAGTCAGTAGCATTTAGCTGTCTCTGAAATACAATACGTAAGATTAAGTGTTTTTTTTTTTTCTTCACAAAGCTACATATCTGTATTCATTCACGTTCCGAACAAACACTTCCACGAAATTAGTTTTTCCGACTTGGCTCTTAGGTTTAATTTTTATTGAATAAAAACTGATAAAAGAGAAATTCTGGATTTCTTGTATTTCGTTGCCTTTCTCATAAACTGAATTATTCGTTCGGTGAATAGGTTTTAAGAAAAAGGCTTGAAAATTTATAAAATAAAAGGGTGTATATTTTGCATACCAATATGTATAATTATAAAACAGTACATTGTATTCATTTGTTAAGATCAATCGATCTATCTTTGACGTTTTGAATTCCGAGAGACTTTATGGAAGTTAGTTTATAATTTTGGAATAAGATCAGGGGATGGGTACACTGATTTAGTTGCACAACAAATTTGGATGAACGGACAGTGTTACGATATATCAAAAATTCAAGAGTCTACGCATAACCAGAATATATCATTCTAATGATATTTTGAATGAATATAATTCTAATTATACTTTGAATAAACATAATTAGAATTACATGCTTCTTAATCTAACATCAGTCTTATTGTGTCTAAATTATTATAAAGAGATAGAATTATTACATGATTCTTGTTACTGATACACTTTTTTTTTTACCATTTCATTGGTTGAAGATACCATTTGTAAAAACTTAGTTTTATCAAAAGTTTCGAAGCGCGTTATACGCTTTATAATCTTTGCAGTTTTTGTAGAACTTGTTTTTATAAAGTCAGTGCAATGGATTTTTTTATTCCAAAAGGATCTAAGTGTTTACGTCGATCAGCTTGGAAGACACAATTAGTATTCTGAAGAAACGTCTGGAGTCGATGGAGATTCAAGTGCGACTTCTTCATAATCTCGTTCAAGTGCTGCGAGATCTTCTCTGGCTTCAGAGAATTCGCCTTCTTCCATACCTTCTCCAACGTACCAATGAACGAAAGCTCTCTTGTTGTACATCAGATCAAATTTGTGGTTCAACTTAGACCAAGCTTCTTCGATGGCCGTCGTGTTGGATAACATTGATACTGCTCGTTGAACCTGGAATGATTTTTACAAGTTTTACAAAATTTGATTTCATTCAAGAATTGTGTTTCCTGTATTTTAATCTTGCTTCTTACTTTTGCCAGATCTCCACCAGGGACAACAGTTGGAGGTTGATAATTGATACCAACTTTGAAGCCAGTAGGACACCAATCCACGAATCGAATAGTGCTCTTTCCTTTCATGGCTGCAATTGCAGCATTGACATCTTTAGGCACCACATCTCCACGATAAAGAAGACAACAAGCCATGTATTTTCCTTCTCTGGGATCGCACTTGACCATCTGATTTGCGGGCTCAAAACACTCTGCCGTGATTTCTCCGACAGTCATCCCTTCATGGAAAGCTTTATCAGCAGAAACGACTGGTGCGTAGGTTGTAAGAGGAAAGTGGATTCTGGGATAAGGCACCAGGTTTGTTTGGAATTCGGTCAAATCGACGTTAAGAGCTCCATCAAATCTCAAGGAGGCGGTTATAGACGAGACAACTTGGCTGATTAGTCTGTTCAAATTGGCATAGCTGGGTCGTTCAATACCCAGTTTTCTCCGGCAAATCTCGTATATTGCCTCATTATCGACCATAAAAGCACAGTCTGAATGACTGATAGTTGAATGGGTTGTGAGACTCGCATTGTATGGCTCGACGACTGCAGTGGATACCTGTGGATTTTTTTTTTTTAATTCCAGATGAGAGACTGGGTTTAGGTTTGGAAATAAGGAAATGTGGATTTATCACTTGGGTAAACTTTGTTTACTTGAGGTGCGGGATAAACTGCAAATTGAAGTTTGCTTTTCTTTCCGTAATCGTCAGATAGCCTTTGCATTAGGAGGGAAGTGAATCCGGAACCGGTGCCACCACCAAAGGAATGGAAAACGAAGAAGCCTTGAAGTCCTGTGCACAAGTCAGTCAGTCGTCGAATTCTGTCCATTACTGATTCGATCACTTCCCGGCCAATGGAGTAATGTCCTCTTGCATAATTGTTTGCTGCATCTTCTTTACCAGTTATCAACTGCTCAGGGTGGTAAAGCTGCTTGTAGAGTCCAACTCGTACTTCGTCTAGTGAAAAGGGAATTTTAACTTACATCAGAGATCGTATAAACAATTTTGTTTATATAGATTCGGATTTTCCTTTTGATTTTTGAAAAGGATTTTAGCCAGGTGGAATGTTCATAAAAGAGGAATCGTGGATTTGAAAATTGGTGGTCTAAAAATACTTGCCTACGACTGTTGGTTCCAAATCGACCATTACAGCACGAGGTACCATTTTTCCACTGCTTGTTTCATTAAAAAATGTGTTAAAACAGTCGTTTGAATAGATTATTTTTTTATCAGGAGGCATGGTGCCATCAGGTTGAATTCCATGTTCTAAGCAGTACAATTCCCAGCATGAATTTCCCATTTGAACTCCGGCTTGACCAATGTGCATCGATATACACTCACGCTAAGAAAAACAAGTTTACAGTAATAATTTTCCAGTAAAATATTTTAAAGCTTTCAAAACATAAAAATGTATTAAAACCTATTCTTGCGGGTTGAGAATATCTCAAATTAATATATATTTTAAATATGATAAAGGTAAAAAATACTGTACCATCTTGAAAGATATTTTTAGAAAGATTGATCGCGAATTTAAACTAAGAATTTTGTGGGTATCATTCACGAGAAATGGTAAAAAATTAATTTATATAAAAAACTTGTTAATTTGGAAGACTGTTTCAAAATTCCATGACTCAAAAACTAGATTTGTTGACTGCCGTCACCTTGGAAACCGAAAATAAAAGTCCAAACCTTCATTTGTTGGGAAACTTATTGGTGGACGAGAATTTGATTTCAGGATATTTTTATAATTTAATTTATTAATAAAAAATTTATAATTTAAAAGATTTCGAAAAGTCGAACCTAACTTAATTGTTTATTTATTTAAACATTTTGATGAGTTCTGAGCTTTCATTTTATTTTTCATGTATGTTTTAGCAACATGTTACAAAGAGATCTGAATAAATCATTGTGAAGTAATATTATTTTATAGCAATAATAAAGAATTTAGTTTTTATAAAATAATTTTTTATTTTGAATGACCTGACAGTATTTATTTATTTGGCAGGACTGACGATTCATACGTCATATTTTTTTGTGGCAGCCTTGTTTCCCGGTTGTTCAGAAAATCCTAACCTTACAGTTGTTTATAGTCCGTTGAAAATATTCAATTTTATCTATTTTATGTGTTTTTATGTTATAATTTTACATTTATTTAGTGAAATTGACAATCAGTAACAATATAGTCTGGAAACTTTGTGCATCATAAATTGTATATCAATTTATTATATATTCGTTCGAAAATCATTTTAACATAACCTATCAGCTGTCACTTTAAAGAGACTTTAAACTCTTTAAGTTTAAAGAATTCGAACAGGATTATAATAACTGTAATTGAGTTTCGCTTATTTAATTTTAATTTCAACGTATCTCATTACACGCGAAAAGTAATTTTATTAGATCTTTTATATGTAACATGATGTAATCCTTTCGATGTGTGAGTCTTATAAACATAACTTTAAACCCTTTTAACGCATACGAATAAATATTTTCAATGAAAATAAAAAGGAAGTAAAGCACGATGGTGGACAAAGTGATCAAACGAATTCCTGGTGAATTACCTCCTCCACCGAAGAAAGAAAATCAAGGATACATTGAGAATTTAGGAAAGCTTCAAAAATTCGAATTAGATGAACTCTTGCAAAGACAAAACAAATTACTTGCCAACAAGTAGGTTGACATTTTATTTTAACTATTACTAAATCCTTTTACTAACATCATGATGGGTCAGTCTCGACCTTGTATATATTAAATTTCAATCAACTTTCGATGAAAAGGTCATGGAATGAAAATGAGAGTATTAAACGTTTTAGTCCTAATTTTGGACCCTTTTCAGTAAAACTAGTAAAGTACATTCTGGAAAAAAAATTGAATACATACAAAACAAGAAGAAAAAGAATATAATCACAGTAAAAAAATTTTTTTGGTTAAATGACAATATCAGTAACATGTTTAAGTAATCATAAAATTTAGGTTTACAATTAAGAGAAATAGCTCTAAAATTATGAGCATTTCATTTGTTTGAAACTTTGAAATTTAATTAGAAAATAGTTTTGAATTTAATTGGAAAAAAATAATCAAAGTCCACTTATATAAAAATCAAATAAACATACCTATAAACAAGTAAAGTCATATAATCCATAAAAAAATTTCGAGTCAGAAAGCCACATGGCCACGTAATCCATAAGAAATTACAAAAACATTAAAAGGACGAATGAGACCAAAAAACAAAAAGAGTAGAACGTTAGCGACCTCATTTTCACAATCAACCGACTACAAGCGGATCATTACAATCTTAATGCCTCTCTCGCAAGAGTATTTATAATAAATGATCCCAGCTGTTCATGTTCATTCATCTCTCAGGATATTGATCATATTATATTATGGAGTTGTCCTTTATACTCCGATCAAAGAGCGGTATTGATTATTCAAGTTTCTCAAATAAATCAGCAACCTCCTGTCTGTACGAAATCTCTAATTAAGGAGCCCAATATTGCAGCGTGTTCATTCATACTAAATTTTCTTCAAAACTGTACATAGCTTATCTAGGTTATTCATTGTTACAATCTCATAGATATAAACGTATCACAGCAATCTAACTTAATGTAAAATATTTCACTCACATGTAAATGAACTCTTTCTTTGTATATCTCTGTGAAGCGAATAAATCTGTAAATGATTTGAAAGCTTTCAATAAAAAAAAAAGTAGAACGTTAGATTTTAAAATTTAACTATGTTGGCGAGACTTCGATGACCTTTTCATCGAAGACTGATTGAAATCTAATTTTACTAACATCTATTATCTTTGAGCGGCTGAAAGTAAAAACGGGAAAAAACAGTTTGTGAGTTAAAATGAAACAAATTTTTCGAAGTAAAAAGTGAACAAACAAATCTTTCGAGTAAAACCGAAACAAAAAGTGGAAATTTGGCATTTTTGCAACCGTTGTTGATTTTTTCTAAGTTAACTGATATTTTTAACTGATCCTGCGGTCCGGTAAACGTTTTTTTGTAACAAGGGTGTCAAACATGTATCAAACATCCGGAGCAGAGAAAAGTGGAAAATTTTAATTATCGGAATAGCCGTGGTTTATTTCGTGGGACAGTTTTTCCAAAATGTGGAAATTTGGCATTTGTACAACCGTTGTTGCTTTTTCCTAAGTTAACTGATATTTTTAATTTAACCTGCTGTCCGGTAAACATTGTTTTGTAACAAGGAGACTCTTATCAAACATTCGAAGCAGAGAAAAGTGGAAATTCTTAATTATCGGGAAAGCCCTGATTTATTTCTGGGGCCAGTTTTTCCAAAAAGTGGAAATTTGGAACTTTTGCAACCGTTGTTGCTTTTTTCTAAGTTAACTGATATTTTTAACTGATTTTGCGCTCGGCTGGTGGGAGGGGATATATCCCCTTCCACCAGCCTTGCGCTCGTTTGTTCCGTTTTTACTCTGAGAATTAGTGTTGCATTTTTACTCTGAAGAAATTTAGTTCCGTTTTTACTCGGAAGATTTGTTTGTTTCCTTTTTACTCCGAAAAATTGATGTTCCATTCTTATGCACAAACTTTTTTTGACCCGTTTTTACTTAAAGCTCGTTTTAAATTTGATATCCTTTTTTATAGAAGTTTCGTCTCTAAACTTCCTGATAAAGGAGAGAAGATAAAAACGTTCAGGGAAAAAATCCTTAGAGAAATTGAAAATCGCAATGAAGTTGACGAAGCAGCTCGACTTTTTTCGAAACTCAACATAGCCAAGGATGGCAAATCAGCAATGAATCAATTGGAATGGACAGGCAAATATTCTGAAGTGGATGTTGGGGAGAATATAGTTGAATTGGATAGTGACGATGATGAAGATCCTCTTCAAATTCTTGCCCAGGTAAATCATCTTTTGAAAGCTTAATTTAAATACTGGATTAGATAACTATATCAAATTTGAATTCAACTAAACTTATCTGTTCTATTTACAGCCTACAGGAAGTGGTGTACACAAGAAGAAAGTTATTCACCTGCCACCTGAGGAGAAGCTGATAAGACCTGAAGATTTAGAAGAAATCGATTCTTTCAATTCCATGGAAACGTCGAATTTGGAGCACATAAGGCACATCGTCAATATTGTAGAAAATCCTGAGAACGATTCAAAAAGGAGAAAATTTTTGCCTTACAAAACTACAAAGTCCAATGTGCACGATCCTATGATAGAGAAAATGCGGAAAAAAGACAAACATTGGGAAGTAACAGCAGCGACGCCTCCTCTTATTGTTCATGGAGCCGTTAAAAGTCTAAATATAAACGATTCTCTGAAACTGCAACAAGAACAGGCTAAAAAACTTCAGGTTAGTCGAAACCTTGATCATGAAGTTCTTATGATTTTACAATTAGAAGTGTTTTATAACGTGAGAAATTCTTGCAGGAAATTCAAGCAAAACACGCAGTCGAGCGCCTCATGCAACAACTTGGTACTCACAGTTTGGGAACTTTGCCTAGTAATTTAGGAAACTATCGCTCCATAAATGAAACTAAAAATTCTGACTCGTCAATCGCATCTGAAGAAGAGTATGAAGTGCACGACGAAGAAGAGAGTGATAAAGGTGGAACTGTTGTTTACACTATTCACGAACTTGAAACCTAATTATTTATTTTGTAATATAGCTTGTAATCAACTAATGATTGTTAAAATAAATATTTTTTATAATATAATTAAAATTACTAATAATAATCTACAAGTATTCGCAGCATGAAGTTGGTTCGCAGAGATGCTTTTGTTTTTTTATTTTATATTTTGAGATTGGTTTTTATATATAATAATCATGATAGGTTTCCGTTGCTCCACAATTGATCAATTGATAATTTTCCGTTCGCAGTTTGAAGTTGCTTCACTATTAATAATTGTTGTGATGTTAACGTTTTTCAATTGTTTTCAGTAATAATTTTAATTTATTCACCAGAATTTAAAATTCAATTGGTCCATATCTGTTCAATTTTGTATTTCTAAAATTTTGCAAATGCTGATAGTTAGTAATTTGCATATTATGTATAAATAATATATAGATGATTAAGTATTAATACTAATTTTAAAGATTTAAAATGTAATCCAAACAATTTTAAGTGTTTTTAGTTGAAAATGATTTCATTTTTAACTATTTAATTTCCTTAATTAACACCACCATTCAGTCTGTCAGAATGCATACGCATTTAACAATTTCCACAAGGTTAGTTGACAAAAATCTCATTAATTACAAGTCAAATTTCAAATTTGGATACAATCTCATATTTACCACTTCATTATAATGCATTATAAATTTTAATGGCTGCTTATAACAAATAAATTCACCCAACTATTATAAGGACAATACATTTTTCAATTTCTGAGAACTGTACCAAAGTTACCAAAGTTTTTATTACTTAAGACTATTAGACCCTTATATCATGTTACAAACTTTATTACTTTGTCCAATTATTGTAAGGACAACATATTTTTAGATTATATTACAAATTTTATTATTTTGTCCTATTATTGTAAGGATATCACACATTTTTTAGTTTCTTCAGTTTTGTGCAAACATTACCAAAGATATTTAAGACTGTACTAAACCAAATTTGAAATAATTTCCTTATTTAAATTATATTCGTACACTGCGTCCCTGTTAAAAAAAAATCTGTTGTGAATGTTTTCTTCAGAATAAACATTAACCACTGCTGAAGGCCACCATTGTACGCCGAAACGTTTGGTTCAATTAAAAATTAATTGAATTATTTATTCTGACTCTGAAGCCAAAATTCAACATCCAATATTATAAACGATTATTAAATCGTTATTCAAAATATATTAATTAATTTTTAAAGTTTTTAATTATTTTAAAAAGCAACCATGAATTTGTACTATTTATTTACTCATTAGTAATTTTTCAACATAACTATTCAACAATTGTCTCACACTTATTTTATATTTACAGGAATTAAACATCAAGTTGACTATATAAATATTGACTTCTTCATATAATATAAGGCAATGAGATATAAATTAAAGAAACTAGAAGGTATTTTTTTAAAAAGAAAACTATATTAAAATCTTGATTATTTTAATGTTATTTATACTTACATAGATTATACTTATATAGAATTACAGATGTAAAATTTTATATATGTTTTAATGTACTTACATAGAATTATAGACATAAAATTGTATGTATATTTCACACTTAAATTGAATGCTCAGAATTTGACGAAAATGATTTTTAAATAATATTTAAATACGTTTCCTCTGAATTGAAAATTGTAAAATGAAGTGTATTAAAAATTCTATATAAATACATATACCTATAGTTTTTTTTTGTATTCACTTAAATTAATTCCGGTGTCTTCTAACTCCAAATTTAACGCAAAATCATAATTGCTGCAATTTAAATGTATTTTCTGCTGTCCTTATTCATTTTTTGCGAAAGAACGGAAAGGTGACGGTACTTCGTCACTTTTCAGTTCTCGCGTTCCGCTAGGGCTACCTTAATTAGAAATTAAAAAGTTATACATTTTTTCTGAAAGTTGTGAAATTGTCTACGTGTAAGACGAAGAAAATTTTTAATAACTTCTAAACTCCTTGTTTGTCAAAAACATTTTGTTTATTAATATTTAAATAAGCAATTTTTTAAAACATTTTTAAGTATATGAAATCCTGCTTAGAAACATAATTTTTTCGCTAAACAAAAGTTCTTTTAATTTTGATAATATAGGAGTAACAACATATTTCCTAAAAACAGGTAGAGTAATTTCGTCAGTTTTGTACAATATTATGAAAATAATACACATTTCAATATTTGCACATGTTTATTCAATTTTAAATAGCATTTATTTTGAATCGTAACAACTTAACATCAACATTTTTTGCTATTATCCAACATAATATACAATTTCTTCCCTGCATGATACAAAAAATAATATACATATATAGAACAAATTCTAAAATACCTTAGTCCTACCAAGATAACTTTAAAAATTGATGAATCTATATTTTAATACGCTTTTATAGAAGCTTCACGATGTTCAATTTCAGTGTTTATTGATGCTGAAATAATTAAAGTTGAAAGCGTTGAAAGTACACTTTGAAAATCACCGCCTTATCCATTTAAGATTTGAAGTTATGATACCGTATTTTTACCTTAACAGCGGAATTTTTAACTTTTAGGACAAATCCTTATTTATTTAAACTTTTATGGACAAGAAACTTGATTTACATAATGAATTATTATTTTAAAAATCATAATTTAGTCAAAATATGAGTTTTACCCGATTTACCAACTTGACCCGTAATTACCGTCAAAATCGGTAAAACTGGTAATGCGGGTAAGGTCTCATCTCTAAGCCGGTGTGAAAATGTTCATTTGAAATTTTCAACTTCATTTTTAAAATTCTGCAAATTTCAATAACTTGGTGAAAGTTTTTATGGAGAAAAACTTTACTGTACAATTCTACAAAATTAGAGTATAAATAGTTTGAGGATTGCAACGTCGAAATGTTTTAGTTTTCAAGTCTATTATTCTAAAAGTTTTAGTTTCCACTTTTCCGAAGTTGAAATTTAAGAATTATCTTCTAAATTAAGATGGCTTACAAAAGTTAATGAATTGAATGAGTTAATGAATTAGAAGATTTCAACGACTGCCTTTAAATCTTCTAATTTATTAAAGTTATCGCAATTTTTTAAGTATCCATTTCCAAATGTTCAAAATGTCAATTAAGTAGCTTTTGAAAGTGGAAAATTACATAAAAAGTGAAATATAAACTTTTGTGAATTAAACACTTTGAGATTCTCAAACATTTTTTATTTTCCTTTCCTCAAATTTTTAACTCTTTAATTTTAAATTTTAAACTCTTCAAATGTTCTAATTCTGATTTTTTAATTTTTACATTCTCATCACTATGAGAGTGTATTAGATTTTTTAGTTCTCAAATTTCCTTACCATCTTCTATTTTAAATAATTGTTAATTATCTATAATTTTTTACGTATCTGGGTTTCTAATTTATCAAAATGATCTATTGGTTTCAATTTTTAAAATCTACTTGCAAATTAATTACTTCAATTTTTCTTTCATTTATCATTCAATTTCCAGTTTGCATAATTTCTGTTAAAAAGTAGAAGTTTTTATTCATTAAAATCAGCAGAGGTCCAACGTATAAATCTTGGAGATCTGAAGGTTTAAAAATTGAAAAATTAGATTAGATTAAATTATATTTTAAGTTAGATTAAATGTAAATTAAAAATTACAACAGCAGCTAAGAAATAAGCTGATGCATAAATTAAAAAATTAAAATAGGTAAGTACTGAAAATTTGCAATGAAAAATTTCACGAGGTGTATTTGAAAATTTTAAACGATTATTTTTTTCTTAATAATTTACATCACTATAAATTAAAAAGTCATGAGATATTTCGTATTTTCTTTCATACAAATTTTAAAAATATGCTATGCAGTTGCACTGGGAAATCGCAATTTCGAATTATATTAGACTTTAAATTATTTACGATTTCTATTTTATTTATTCACCATTGAAATTAAAAAATGAAACCGTTTTTAACAAACATTAAATCCAAAGTTTAAGTAAATAAATAAATTAATTTAATTTAATTACAAATAAATTAAATTAATTAAATTGGATTATAAATAAAACAGATTAAAACCAAATATCTCTTTCTATTCATAGGAAGGGAATATCTGTAAGAAAATAATTTATATTATTCAGTCTACTAAAATCTTGTATTTTTTATTAAAATTCAAATTTGGCGCCCTATTTCAAAGTAAGGTTTGTGAATTTGTTCTCAGGTTCTTATCTATTATAAATATGTTTTAAAATAAAAACCGATTAGAAATAAATGGTTTTAAATAAATTTTACGCTCGAAATCAATTCTAAAAAGTGGGAATCCCATTTGGAACTGCCGATCGCAAAAGTCCCGATTCCGAGTTTGCGCAAATGTTACTTCTATTTTGAGGTTAGGTTCAGGATCAAATGTTATGTGATGTAAACATTGACATGCACAGCCATGCAGTCGTGAACGAAAGAATTCATAAAAGTCGTTAATTAAATTTCTAAATTCGGGATATTCTGCGATCTGTCAGCTCTGATCTCACTTTATATAAGCGATTATTAAGTTGATACTCATGCTATTTTCATTTTATTCAAAATTTGCTACCGTTCGACCGGTCTTCCTAATAGTTTATTATCATATTTTTTGTAGACCCTACAGTAAAATTTGCCTATATCGAGTGATTTAATAATCTACCAGTGAGATATTGTTTAATAATCTAAAATGGACCCAAGTACTACGTTACTTACTTCGATACCGAAATTAGAGGATTTGTACTATATTCGTTGTATATTTTCGAATATACAGATGACTCATGAAATTCTCAAGCAGGTTTATCATTGCCAAATTGTCTTTTGCAGGTATTTAATAACAATATTTGTTTTATTCATTAATTAAATTATTATTGATCCAATCAAGCGTTGCAATTTATTATAATTTTATATATATCATTTTAAAATTGAATCGATTTAATCCTTTTTCCCTATATTTTAATATATTTTTTATTTATTTATTTTAAATTAAATGTAATTCTAGGGACATTATTAAGCACTTTCCCAAAGCATTAGCTTCGCCACTTCCTAGCACTGAGCACTACATTTACGTGATCGTTTCAAAGAAATATTATGAAACTCAGAAGCTTCAAGAATTTCTAAAAATGAAAAAGATTCACGTAAGTATTATCAAAATTCAAGTCGATTTTTAATAATTAATAATTAAGAGAAATGAAAAATTATTCTAATTTTGTCATGAATTTTTTGCAGTACACTGATCCTCAAGCGGTTACTTTTGAGATTTACAAAACCTGTGCAAAGTATTCTATTATTTATAAACTGTTGCCTGTTTGGAATAGAGTTGGCAATTATTTATGTATAGGACAAAAATCTAAAGAACTCACTGAAGAACTGGAAGCGATCAAGTTTGATGTAGACATCAATAGTAAATTTATTTTAATTTAGATTTTTGTATTGCAATTGATTTATTTGAATTGCCAGTTTATATTGTATTAATGCATTCCTATTTAATGGTGTTTCTTTTAGAATATATTTTAGTAACTTTATTTTTATTGTGTCATAACTTTTCAGAAGAAGGAATGTTCTTAAAATTCAATCCTTTGAAGATCAAAGTTTTCCCTTTAAGTTTAGAAGCAATTGATGTAGCTAAGTCGACTATAGAGAAATACCAAAATACTCCAAACATTGCAATCAATTTCCCACGTCAGAAGGGTTATATTTTACCAAGGTATAAATTTTGGACTATTTTGACAAATGATTAAAATTTTAAACCAGCTTATTTATTTCAGTGCATAATCATTAATTGTCACTTTCCAGCTTGAAGAGGTGCAAGTTACTCAAAATTACGAAAGAAATCCCTAACATATGCCAATTCGAAAGCTACGATGTGATTCGCGATCACTGGAAACATATGGTAATTCAGTTCTTTTATAAAATATAAAATAAAATATAAATATTATTTATAAAATATTTATATTTTATACAATTTTATAAAATATTTTATATACTTATTATAAAATATTTTATATATTTTATAAAATATTTCGATAAGATTGAGCATAGAAAACAATTTGGTTTTAGTAACCTTATTAATTTCTTTCTTGAAAATTGAAAAATTGAATATGTTTAATATTTGCAGTTTGGAATTGTAATGCCAAAAAGTCCAGACGGCATCAACTATTATCAGGTATCCTTTCGAGGATTCGAGTATCGCACTTTCGTTTATCCTGAGATTTGTCTGCACGCTGAAGTGCCGAAAATTATTGAGTGCAATTATCTGTCTGAGATTTCCAATCGATTTTTGGAAGATCTGAAAGTGAAAGTTCCCCAAATTTGTGGAAAAGAGCTTTGTTTTAATTATCACAGCACTGAGTCTTCGACGAATTTCGTCAAACCAAAGGAGGTAATTTTATTCTGAGGATAATTTTACAATGAAAATATGCAAAACTATTTTAAAAAATTGGTTAATCACAGTTAAATTCTTCTTTTTAATTTTCAGATGCGGAGAGGAGTTAATGACACTCCTTCCAAATCATCGATAGTTAAAAATCCATGTTTCAGTGGCAGCTCCAGCAACCTGAATGTTTTTAATTATGATCCAAAAGCTGTGAGAAACTTTTCATTCCAAATGAACTTCGATTCCCCGACAAAAAGTTTTGATAGCAGCTCAATGTCATTCTCGTTTAAAAGCAACACTAGTTCGAAGCTCGAATTTGTGAACAACTGGCTTTCAAATTCCTGCAATTCTCCTGCAAGTTCTACAGAAACTGAAAGTCAGCAAAGTAGAGACGAATTTGAAAAACCAAGAGATTCACCTTTGAAAAAGAGAATGAGGCTGTCAGCTTTTAAAAAGCCAACCATTCGTTCAATAGAATCAGTAAAAATTTCTCTTTCCCCTCTAAAAAAAAAGAAGCATTAATAAAAATGGAGGTATAAATAGTATATAAATGGTAGAAACCAACAAATATTTTTTATGGATTTATTTTTTTAAATGAGTCTTTAGTAATTGTGCTCACTTTTCATTTTGCAGAAGCAGAACAACCTCCTAAGAAATAAAGTGTTAAAGAAGGAATCGGAGATGTAATTTGGAAACCAAAAAGTAATGTTGCAAAAAATTATTTGATAATAATTAATTATTATTTGATAAGAATTATTTGATAATTCCGTTATTTTAAGTTCCGTATGTTGATTAATTTATATAATTAAGTGTATTCCAAATTCTCTTACTCATTTTGTTACTAGTGAATTAATTACTTAATTCTTACACAAATAAAAATATTTTTATATCTAAATATTCAGCCGCCTACAGTTTTTAAAGAAACTTTTCGTACGAAGCATAATTTCTTAACGATAAATATTTCTTTTATTTATTTATAATTTATTAATTATTATTAACATTTAATGCATCACAGATTTATTTGTTTTTTTTTTACAAATTTAAACGACTTTTCCATCTCAACAGTAAATTCATGATAGTTATTATTATATAATTATCATATTATTATTTTAATAAGTCCATACTACATTTCATTTATTAAAATTAATTTTTAGCCGATTTAAAAATCATGAAATATTTTTCTTAATATGGACCTACGTATTTTCCATATTTTCAATTTTTGATGCTGAAATAATTTTTATTACAATTTTTAAAAAACTTTTTTAATTTTCATGGAAATTAAAAATATCTCTTCGTTTTTCATTGAAAACTGGTTGTAATAAACAAAATATTATGACTCAATATAATTTGAAGTTGAAATTTCGCGCACTCCAGTGATACAAAGTTTTCAAGTTAGGCAACCTAACAAACTAATTTAAGATTCAAAATACTGAAGTATTTTATCGATTTTTATGATATTTATGTCCACAATTATTTTAAATTCTACTTAACTTATTTAGTGATGTTTTCCTTTATAATTATCATTTATTTTGTATGTTTACAGAAATTATTTTCGCTGAACTAGCAAATTTAAATTTTATTCATTTTAGATTGGTGCCACTGTTTACTTGCAGTTTCGTTTTAAAATTCAGTCGTTCGTTTGAAACGAAAGAATCAATGTGTGGTTTTTAATTTTAGAGTACTTTTTCTGAAGCTTTTATAGTGAAATATTGGTGGCGAGTGCATAAATTAACCAAAATGAGTGAAGAAACAGTGCTATTTACACCTATACCAGAATGTGATAAGTTGGGTTGCATTGATTGCAAAATAACTACTTTGGAAGTTATGGATGAAATCACCCCTTCTTTTTTTCATTGTCAGATCCTCATTTGCAGGTATTTTAATGATTTTCTTTCCTATATTCTAGAAACTAAGAGTTTAAATACTTCATATCTAAATTTTTTTAGAGTTGAAATTAAAATTATACATTTTTATATTATTTTTCATAATCATTATCTTCACAAAAATTCGAAGTGAAATTCAAGTTTGAACAGGTTTGAAATCCTAACCTTAAGTTGAAATATATTTTCAATCTCGTTTCTCATTATATTAAAATGATATTCAAAATTATCTTTTAAATCTATGAAGTTTACTTACAAGTTTATTTATTTTATTTTTAAGTTTAGAAGTCTATTATTAGGTTTATTTCTATAAAATATTGCATATTTAAATTGTATATTTAAAAGGTAGAAATTTTTGAAGTTATTATTAAATTTTGTAATTTTCGTTAAAACTATTTTTGATTTTTATGGTCGTGTTTTTTATTGGAGATTTAATTAAACAATGAATTAAATAATTTTTAAACCAACTAATTTTTTCTTAAAACCGAAAAAATGGATTTTATTATTTTTCAAGTATGAAAAATAATTATTTTAATTTTTAATTAATAATAATTTTATTCTTTTCTTGTTATGTTTTTTTAATTTTCAAATTATTAAATTTTTATTTGTTAAATTTATGGTTTCAGAATTATACTCGCTTCTTTTCCTGAAGTGATTGCTGCACCTGATCCACAAACAGAAGATTACATCCACTTAATCTCAAAGAAAGATTATTTCCTGACCCAAGAGATACAGGAATTTCTGAAGAAAAAAAAGGTGGCAGTAAGTATTACTCAAAAATGAATTTTACGCAAAAGAAAAAATATTCCCATTCTTTAATTTTATTTTTCTTCGTCGTTTTTTTATAAGTGTTTTTGCTCATAAATACACAAAATGTTTAAAAATAGTAAAAATACCATTTTTAAGTTTTCAGATCCCCAACCGGTGACATTTAAAGTTTACCGAGAATGTGTTAAATACACTATGATGTTTAGATTGGCACCTTTATGGAACAAATTTGGACAATATTTGTGCCAAGGAAAAGATTTCCTCTCTGCTTCCGAAGATCTGAGTGCAGTCCAATTCGACATAAATATTAAAGGTAATTCATTAAATGTTAATTAATTCTTTATTATCACAAGGACAAATTTTTTTATAAATATTAACTACTTTTTCAGAGCAACAAATGTTCCTAAACTTCAATTCCATCAAGCTGAAAGTCTGTCCTCTAAAAGTAGAAACACTTGGACTTTCCTCATCGCTTTTAGCAGAATTCAAACAAAATTCTAGTGGTGCAATTTACCTTGGAAATCACTGGGCTAAAGTTTTACCCAGGTAAAAATTGTAGCCATTTTAGAAGATTATAAATTGAGATTATAAATATAGATTATAAATTAAGAAAAATATTTTTGGAAAATGCATGTAAAAAAATTTGTTTTCAGTATGATAAAGGCAAGGCTACTGAAAGTTTCAAAACATATCCCCAAGTCGTGTCCTTTAAGAAATTATCAGTTGCTTCGCAGTCACTGGAAAAATATGGTAAAACTTCATTATTTAATTCAGTTCTCAGAATTAAAAATTTTTTATTCTGTTATATTCTATTATTTTACAATATTATAATTTTTTTACAGTATAATTACATTTTGCCAGAAAGTGGTGAAGGAATTCTCTATTATGAAGTCAGCTTTAGAGGTTTTCCAGAGCACATTTTTGTGTATCCTGATATTTGCTTACAATTAGAGTCTCCCAAAATGATTCACTGCAAGAATCACACTCTCATATCCATGCAATTTGCGCAAGACCTGATGAATGAAGTTCACACTATTTGTGGAAAATCACTTTCTCTGCTCAAATTCAATCCAAAAGAGATCAAAGTCGAACAAAAACCCAGCTACATTCCTGCAAGAGAAGTAATTCAAATTTCTAATATTTACATAGAAATAATAATTGTTTTTCCAGTTTCGACCTTATCGTTTCCTTTCGTTTATTTAAAACGACCATGTGAAGCCAAATAATGGTTTTATTATAGAAATAATAACTTATTAATTGCCTAAATATATTGAAATTAAAATAAGCTATTTTAATTTTAAATTAAATTTTTAAATTTCAAAATTAAAATAAGCTATTTTAATTTTCTTAGAATTTAAAATCTTATTTCTTTTCAATTTAAAATTATCAACTTAGGTTTATATTTATAAATCACTGTAGTAAGTTATCATAACTCGATGCTTTTTCTTTTAGGGAAAAAATCTCAAAACTGATTCAAAATTCAAAATTTTCCCAGTTGAAATTCGTCAGTTTGCTTTAATTATTAATTTACTAATTTTACTTTTCCTTTTCAGATTAAGATCGAGGGAATGAATTCACAAATTCATCGAATGCCATCAATCTACGGAAGCGTTAATTCAAAACCAAATTTTGTGAATGGAAACTTCGTTCCTAAATTGAAGCAGCAAACGGTAAATTTACAGAATTCTTTTTAATGAAATCATACAAAATAAAACTTATTCTGCAGAATTATTGCATAAATGTATATTCATTTTAATATTAATATTTTAGCTTAATTTTCCGAAAGTCCAGCCTGCTAATGTCGACCTGTTATCAAAGCCTCTCCAAAATTCGAATTCGGCTATTACTTGCCAGAATAACAAATTAGCTTCAAAGTTAAAAAGTCCTGAGGTTTCAAAAGGAATACTTTCACATTGTATAAAATCAATTCCGATCCAGAGGAAATTGTCTATTGATACAAAAACCGAAAATGACAACATCAGCGTGAAAAGCGAAACCTTCAAGGATTTAATGAATTTAATCAAATCTAATGAAACTTCAGCCAGAAAAGAAAATGAAAAAAAAAGGTTATTGGTTGATGCTTTGCTTCAGGAAAAATCTGATATAACTTTGCCGAAAGGGCTCTCTCCTCCAAAGAAAAGATTTCGAAGTTTCAAAACAAATCCAAAACCTTCTTTGGAGTCTGTTGCAAAATATTTTCCAGTGCAGAAATCGACATTCAATAAGCCAGTAAAAACTGAGGTAATTGAGACATTCCCAATATAAAAATTAAAGAGTGTTTAATTTTAAGTAAATGGATTTTAAAAATAAAATTTAAGTAAATAAAATTAAGAATTTAAATGAACAAAAAAATGACAATAAATTTAATGATAATTATTTTTGTTCCAGAGCAACAGATTGCATTTCCAGAATTTAACGAGGAACAAGTAAACCTCCAGTGAATATTATTCAAGGCAGATTATTTAAACTAGAATACAGTTTTTAAAAAATATTTAAAATATTTTACTTGTTATTAACAGGAAAATACCTACAACAACAACGAAATTTTTATGTTCAAAATATTGGAAGAAAAGAGTTGTTATTTGTTACTAAGTTAATTCAGACTTGATTATTTATTTATGTACGAAATATTAATGATCTTCGTACAGTTATAATAAATAAATCATTATAAAATTAATTTTATCCAATAAATTTATATAATCCTTACTATTTCAATAATTTTTATCAAATTCTAAT
>JBAGKK010137447.1:0-24529 GCA_037177015.1 Euceroptres primus
TACTAAAAGTTGAATAATTCAACTAGTCCGAAAATAAAAATATAACGTTTGCACGTCGTCTGTGAGGTAAGAACGATGATCATCGTTCTTACCTCACAGGGATCTACTAAAGAAATTTCTGGAAAGTTTTCTTCGGTATTTAAATTATTTTATTATGAATAGATCAATATCACAAACTTTGAATATGGAACAGGAGAGGAAGCTTCACTGAGAGTAATCCAAGTCTTCAACTCTCTGGAGAAAGAATTAACTTCCCTCACAGACATGCCTCTTTCCATAACTGGAATCCAAGGCTCCAGTGCAGTTTGTCGATACACAGAAGTTTTTCCGCCACTGGCAACTGTGAATCGCGGAACAGATAACGTCACTATCGAAGGTGAAAAATACCTTCTGCTTGAAGAAGAGAATTTAAAAGAAATTCCCAAGTATGTGCAACCCATCGAAATCAGCATTCAGTTATTGACAAGTGGAAAGTGGCCTGACGAACTAGAAGCAGTTCAGAGTACGAAAGGTGCTTTCCAAATTCAGATCGCTGAATGCCTTAGGAAACAGTATAAATTAAAAGCCCAGGGAAGTCTTCATTACACTGATGTATTGAAAGTAAGTAAATTTTCTTTTTAAATTCTTTTTAAATCGCTCAACTTTTAAGAGGATATTTATTTTCACTTTATATATTTGCGTTTTAGAATGGATTTGTATTTCGATTGAGGATAGCTCATCAGAAGGAAATAGCTCTCATGAAACAGCAAATAGGAGAGGACGGGGTAATTAAATACAGAGACACTGAAGAGTCAATTGCTCTGGAGAAAAAGCTATTTCATCTGCCGAAATTAACTGGCGCTTTGCACGGGTTTGCTTGAAATTATTAACAATTTAATTATTTTCAATTCCACATATGGTTTATGATTCTAAATTAATTAAATTTTTAGATTACATTGTCAGCAGCCTTCGTTTGGTCCAGCTTGTTGTTTAGCGAAACGTTGGTTGTCTGCACAGATGTTGGACGACTCGCATTTTCCTGAAATCGTGGTGGAATTACTTCTGGCTTCGATATATTTAACGCCGGATCCATACAAACCGGCTCAAATGCCACAAGTAGCGTTCTTCAGATTAATGGAATTATTTTCCCGATGCTATTGGACCTCTGACCCGATTATTGTCAATTTCAACAACGAGATGACTCGTAAGTCACTGAATTAGTAAATTAATATTTCTAATATGAATGCTATAAGAACATTGTTTCATCTAAAAAATTTCAGGTGAACAAGTTGTGGCGATAGAAAATGAATTCAGAACTGCCCGTGAAACTTTACCACCTTTATTTATCTCAACGCCTTATGATCACAAAAGTTCTCTCTGGACTAAAAATGCTCCAAATCTTCTGATACTGAATCGCGTGTGTTCGATTGCAAAGGAAGCTTTGAAACTGATAGAAACACAAATCTACAATTCTGCGTTGGACTGCAAGGCGATATTCAGAACACCTTTAACCGAGTACGATTGTCTGATACATTTGAAGTCTGTTTACAATCCTAGAAGATATGAAGCAGTTGAAGTGGACGAAAACGAACCTATTGTTGCCTGGCATCCTTACAAGAAACATTCAGAGCACAAGATACCAGTTGTGAACTTTAATCCTGTCCAGTCGTATTTGAAAGAACTGAGGGTAAATAAAAACTAACAAGTTAAATAGAGATTGAAATTAGTATTTCCCAAGGCCTAATATCAAATTTTCTATTCCAGTCAAATTACAGTGAATTCGCTCTTTTCTTCCACGACACTTATGGAGGTCAAATCATCGGAGTTCTCTTCAAACCTGTAGCCTTAGAACCCAAGGAACAAATTAAAGTCGCAAATTTCCACCGTCGTAAATTGAATTCGAAGGGTCAACTTATTTTAGACTTATCCACGATGATAGAGAACTTTTACATCATCGGAAAGGACATCATTTCAGGAATAGACGTTCAATCCAAAAGGGTCTCCACAAACTGAAGAAAATATCTAATTAAATATTTGTACAAAGAGAGTCTTTCTTTTCTAATAAAAGAATATACTATTTTAAAAGTAATTCTCATCTAAAAAAAATTACGCGATCTTAAGGAAATTAAACTTTATTCATAGACGATTCCCTCTCTTTCTCTCTGAAGAAAGAGTTCTTTTTCTTCTAGGAAGATATAAAAAGAAATGCAGGCAGTAAGAATCGGGAGAGTAACATTTTAAGAGTAACGTTTTAAAGTAATGAAGGGAATCTCTGAGATCTAAGTTGCAAACAAAAAACACAGGGTAGTTCGTAACGACTTTTTTTTTACTTGCTAAGCGCGTGACACAATGACGTATTTACAAGGATAAGCATCCGCGCAGTCCGTGTCTTTTCTGCCAAAGCATCGCATCTGACAACTCTCTTTGAGTTTGTCTTTAAATAACAAATCAATGATACAGTTTATTATTATGAATTAAAAATTAAAACCAATCACAGTTTACGTGTATACAGAGTAAAAGTTAAGAGCTTAAAAAAGGGGCTCTTGACCGTCAGAACTGACGGCAATCTTACTCAAACAATTTTCTTTATGTACACAAATCTAAAATAGGTAATTAGACCTTAAAACGAATCATAAATTAGGATATCGAAAGGCTCGTCACAAATCCAACAAGATCCCGAGAGAATTCTCTTATTAAATGCCAAAAAACAATATTTTTCTCAAATATTGCCAAAAAACAATATTTTTCTCAAATATTGCCAAAAAACAATATTTTTCTCAAATATTGCCAAAAAACAATATTTTTCTCAAATATTTCCAAAAAACAATATTTTTCTCAAATATTTTGCGCAAATTGTAAATAAAGTTTGACTAAAGAGGCATTAGTATTCTCTGAAGATCGCTGATGGAATGAAGCGAACTTGACTCCTGAAATAAGGAGTAAATTTTAAACTGAGACATTTTTGTGAATCGTCAAGACGCATCTCTTATAGAATACGTATTAAATTAATGATTCATTGCATTCGAGTGACTAATAATCGTCGTAATAGTAATAGTTTATTAATCGTCATTATCCTTAAACTTAGTATCATTATAACTATGTATGTAAATCGAAGCTAATACACTTTGTTTCAGTTTTAGTTTCTTTAACTTTGCATCTCATCTGTTTCAGGGAGTTTATTATGTACAAACAACTCTCTGATTAAAATCTCCTTCACTATCTTCTTGACGATTTTTTCCGGACAACAAATTGGTTCACTTTGTCGAACCCGAGCTGCCAATTCCTTTAACGACTTTTCAAACCGTGTCACGGATTGTAGTGAAACAAAAATTGATAAAAAAAAATCTGCTACACTTTCGATAACACAAATGTTATTCGCAGAGACTGGGACCCATTCGGTTCCAAAAGGACAAGTAAAAAAACATAATCACAACTCGGATGCGGTTACGGTCCTTTTCTTTTTTGTTCACACTTTACCATAAGCCGAGTTTGTTTTTTGAGGGAAAATAAAAATATGTACTAAAAGCAAGATTGCTATAAAATCACATTTCTGCTATCGTGACTCTTTACTCTTTACATGTTGAAGAACAAGCTTCTCGTATCTCAGACAGAGGTAGCTAAATTTAGATAATCCAATTTTTACTACTTTTATCTCCCATCAATTTCACACTTTCTCTCTGCTTTTTTGTATGCATTTCTCTCACTCAGTTTCGGTTAATTAATTGGTGCAATCAAGCGGGAGGCATCTCATTTTTCAGAATCAATTGAACTGTGATACATCTCGTTTAATGCAGCAATTTTTTAAACACCATTTTCTCAACAAACGAAACATTTTGGTGTACATTGATTAACAAAAAAGAAACTTGGTTAACTCTCAAAGAGCTTCGCTTTCAATTCCAAGGCTCGCTCATTATGAGTGATGGGAAAAAGATTCTCTATTTATAATGCATCAAACTCGAATGCCTCAGAATTCACAAAAGCTGAACTTGACACAATCAAAACTCGGGGGAAAGATGCGCCGATGAATTCACAAATATACAGACAACGTATGCGTCCCTTTTTGTTTTTTTTGTCCTTTAAATCGATTACTCTATAAATATAATGATTCCATCATTGAGGCACGCATAACGACTGTTTTAAGAAGAGCTGAAACACGTCTCAATCGGAAAATTCACAACCATACTTAACCAGCAGTCAGTCGTGTAATATTAAAATGTTTTAAAAATTTGTTCGCATAGTCATTCAGTGCTTAAGAAACTCCATGCGATTTTCTTCACATTCTGATGTCAGCGAGAGAAGACTAACAAATTCGTTCTGTACTTACAATCGTCGATCTGTACCCGCACAATCCTGCGACACATTTTTCATCTAATTTCTCAATTAACTTAAAAATTAAAACGCGTGCCCCGCTCTGGTGTGTTGGACGAATTTTAAGCCAAGTGCACTAGTTTATTTTATTTTCTTTCCTGGCAAGATCAAAAGGGAGTTGGAAGAGGAAGTTTTTGGCGGTACTTATGGAGAACTAAACAAAAATCTCCTCTTCTGATCATGCCGCATTTTAAAAATTCAGAGAGGGAAGAAAATTGACAAAAAAAAAAAAAGAGATAAATTGATCTTCTCTTCCTGAATTTCCAATTGGTGGAGTTTACGTCCTTTAACACTAGGGGAGTTTATGTTTCAAGTTTACCTGGTTTCAATAGTTTTTTTTAAGCATTACTTTAAACCGCTACATGACTCCGATCGTGCGACGGCTACTCACGTGGTAGGGAATCGTGCTTCTAATTCTTTGCCAGAAACGCAATTGGCCAGATTAGTTAGTAAAAACACTCTTCCGCGACGGTTGCTATAAGTACATCGATATGATTCGCGAATACTCATTTGTTATCCGGGAGTAGATTAGTGCGATTGAGCCCAGATCGATCCCGTACTCTTTTCGTACTTAAGTACCCATTTGTGCTTTCAACAATTTGGTATAAAAATTTTAAGCAAAACAAAAAAGATCCCTGAGTCTCAAGTGGTTGAAAGTAAAATAATTTCGACTGGGAGTTTAAATTCGAGGGAAGTTCGGAGATAATATTTTATAAATATCCATAATTTAATTTAAAAATATACAAGTTTCAAGGACTTTAAAAGCGTTTAAAAATAACAAACCAATTTCCAAATAGAATCCAGACTAAAAGTCTTTCAGATTACTAATCACTCAAAGCTAAAACCTATCAAATCCTTTGAAAGTCAGGGAGACTTTCTCACCAGTCATCGATTGTATAAAACTCAAAGATAGATAATTATATCAAGATCATTTTATAATCTGATATGCAAAATCTTGAACCCTTTTGCAAAAGTTATAAATTAATAAAAGCAAATAGAGTACGTGAACAAAAGAATACTGGAAAACAGAATCTAGCTTGGATGCAAGAGATACCCTTGAAAAATCGTTCAACTAATAGATCTTGAAAGTGAAAGATGAGTTATTGCTTCACCAAAGATCGGTACGTCAATTCCTTAATTCTATCATAGCTTCGCTGATTGTGAAAAGGAAAGATTCCGATCTTGGATTTCGAAAAGCAACTGAACTACTCTCGGTGAACGTTAAACAAGGATTTCGATACTGAGAAAAATGATAGTGGGCTTCGCTGATGTGGATGACGACGTTTGGTGGCGATGATTTGATAACGATAATAGCAGTAAGTAGTGATTTCGTAGCGATAATAACAGTAATGGCTGTGCGGTATTTTAGTTTGACAACGGCGGTGGTGTAGGCGTAGGAGTCATAGTGATGGTGGTGTGTAGCACAGAGTCACGAGATGCTGAGTGGCTGCTGGCTCGTAGTAACGTGACAGCTTCTCGTTCGAGATCACCACTGCTTTCTCTTCCTCGACCTCCAAGTTTTCCGGTGTGACCTCCGATTCTTCCTCCATTTCCCCCGGCACTAATAACCGCATTTGGTACTACCCCCCCAAGCCTGACCGATACTGACAGTCATTTCTGTCTCCCACTTTTCTTCTTCTTCCTCTTGAAGAAACAGCAACATCTGAAAATAAAATGAACACTAATAGGACTTAGAATCGATTCGATTAATTCGGTGGGTTCTAACACCGATTAGTTGACATGCAGAGGTCTAGGTAGTGCAGGACTTTTTGCTAATATGTAGAATAAAGGATAATTAATGACATTGAATAAAATGTTTCGAATTTCGAATTGAACATTGTACTCCTTTAATTTAAATTTACAACTAATTTAAACGTTTTTTTTTCTTTTTAGAAAAAAGTTAATTAAATTTTGAAGACATGAGTATAAACAAAACAAATTTTATAAACAGTATAAATAACAGTTAAAATTTATGAACAGTTAAAATTGGAATGTTTAAAATTAAAAATTTTCCGCTAGTTCTGTCTAGGTTATTAAAAAAAAAGAAGAAATCAGACAATTTTGACATCTTTGTTACTTGATGGATTGTTACTTGAATTTTATGATGGAGACTTTAAAAGAAGTTGTATTATAAAGATTCAATAAAAGTCGCAGATTTATGAAGAATCCTTTAATTTGAAAAGTTTGGATTAGAGAGAAGAATTTCGGGATTTCAGGTTTTCTAATCTGAGAAGAGGAGGAACAGGGTCTTAATATGAATTGGAAACAGGTTCAGGATTCAAAGAATATATTTGACGATTCCTTGTGTATGGTACACTCACTGATTCGTATTAATTTAATCAGGAAAGTTTAAACAATGAAATGAGTGAAACGAAAATTAATTAACAAATAAAACAAAAATAATGTTAAGCGCGTTATTCGAATTAGGATTCGAATGATTTTCGAAATAATTATTCGAATAAAGATCGAAAATTATTCGAATTTAGGATAAATCAAATGAAGTAGGATTCAAAATTTCTGTACGCCAAGTATATACAAAATAAACATATTTATTAAGAACGAAAATGTCGATGATTTTTTCAAATCAAAACTCAATGATTGGAATTCTCAACTTTCATAAGAACTTTTCTATTTAGTGAATTCTGATTTCAGTCGATTGTTATTTACAAGAAATTCTCTCATCGTCGGATTATACTGGGACAACGACTGAAGGTTGGAAATCAGTTTAAGTTTTTTTGAAGAGGAACTTGGAACATTGTAGATGCGTTTCCTTTTACAGTAGACACAAATTCTTCTCGTTATTACTGGAACACTACTAGTGCTGAAAAGTAATACAATTTTACAAGTTTTAGATGGCAAAAAAAATTGTTATTTCCAGAAAGTAAGAGAATAAGAAACAGGTACAAGGGATTAATTTGGATTTTTACTTGAGAAGTAAATAAAGTTTTTCTAAAGAAAAATGAAGGACGAATGTGATATGATATGAAGTGATATCTATAATATAATATGAAGTGATATCTATCTATTTTAAAATCATGAACACATATTTTATAAACTGTAAGAAATTTCTAAAATTTTAAAATGTGATTGAAGGAAATAAATACGTTTCCGAATCAAGAGAATTTTTCCAGAATATAACTAATTTTACAATTATTTGTAATTAATTTTACAATTAGTTGTAATTAATTTTACAATTAGTTGTAATTAAATTAACAATTAAATAATTTTACAATTAACTAATTTTACAATCCTTTGATTTCCTCCCAAGTCTGGAGTCAAATCTCTTGATCTAGAAACAAGGAGCAGATTGGTGAGATTCATGCAGAGCTCAAAATACACCCTCTTCAAATAAAAGATGCATGAGCCTTCTAGGTCGATAAAATGGATTTGTGTAGCAAATATAATACTAACTTGGTCTCATCGATCATCTCGACTTCCTGAGGCGTTGTAATTGGCGTATTCGAATGTCCTGCAGTTGGATCGTCGTTGCCTATTTCTCCGTTGGTTGAAGAAACCACCTTAATGAGAAACAAAATTGCATTAAACTCAGCCTTCAATTTCTCTCGAATTTCACTTAAATGACTTTTGGTAAAGTTAAATATTTACAACGTGAGCCATTTAAGATTCCAATCATCTGGGATCATATTCTCAAATCTACTATGTATTATCAATTTAACTACAAAATACTTCAAATTACAAAAAAAAAATAAAAATAAAAAATAAATAAAAATTGCGAGAGAAGGAGAGAGGTGCTAAAACGATTCTAAGGAGCATATAATATATAGATACATTAAATCTAATTTGGGAATCTCTCAATACCACAATATTGGACTTTGAAAAAAATAGAAATCTGCATTTTAATCGACGAAACTCAAAGGGAATCGTGACTCTGACGTTCTCGTCGGGCGACTTCAGACTTTTTTAAGGATTGTGCACAGTGTGCAAGACGATGCACATTGGAAAATACAGAGGTATCAATTCTAAAGGTACGATTAGTATTTAGAATCCAATGACGTGAGGCAAATTGACCAAAAAACGCAAAATACAACATGCTACAGCAAACCAAACCGCACAGATATTGAACTAACCATATTCCGTTGATGCTTTATCTAAAAGAAGAAAAATTAAGAGATTTATTCCGGGCACATTGGCACATCGCTCCTTAGTGAAATGGGAATGATGTAAAGTGGATTAGAATAGTTTTTTTCTTGAAAAACGAACGCGATTACGCCAAAGTCGCTATTACGATTAGTCCCGAAGAGGAGGTGAACCGTCGTTGGCAGGAAGCAGAAGAGAGAATCGTGGGTGGAATCTTGGATAAAGAGGGAAAAGGAATGAACTCACCTGTACAGAACCATGCCTGTCAGCGGGTGTCAATGTGCCACCAGCCCCTGATTGCTTCGCTGTATCAGACCACGTGGGTCCCACCCCTTTACCGCCCCCTCCTCCCACCCCTCCACCTGCCACGTCCTGGAGGAACAAGCACGACAACGTCGCGAATGCAACATGTTAGTCGATGCATCATAGGCAAGAAAATACAAAAAGACGGAAAATAAAAATCGATTTATCCTAGTCTTTGAGTTTTTTTTTTGTTTTCCATTAATAGAGAAATTCTGTATTTCTTGAAACGATTCGGTTATTTCAATTTATTTAGCTTGAACACTGTGTACCATCACTACAAAAACAGTCGCAGTGAAACTCAATTATATACCTCTACTGTATAAATATTTATTAATATTTTGCTGGATAAAAAATAAGAACTATATAAAAAGATGCTTTAATGTTTTTAAGGGTCGAGTAAATTTAAAAACCAGCGATTAAAAGAATTTTACATCTACTTTGCATTATTTTACATTAATTTATAGATATCGTGCAGTACTATATGATTATAAGGTGAAACAGTTTTAAAAAACACTCACGTAAATAAATAAATCTTCACGTAAATAAACAATGCAAATTTGAACTTAACTTGAATTAAAAAAATTAGATAAAACAAAAATTGAAAAAATTATATCTAGCACTAAATAGTGCCAAATTTTCAACTCTTCGACTGTTTTTATAGAGATTAACTCTGCGCACTTTTGTGCAGTTTGCTTTTTTCAGGGGGGCCGCAAAATTTCATTTTATAAATTCTCTGACTTTTCACTGACCAATTTTTCGTTGTACCTGACAATGAAAAATTGATACTGATATTGAACTGATATTTTTTAGGTTCAGAATTTGAATCTTTTACTATCTTTTTCTTTTACAGAATTTTAAATCTTTTTCTTGTAACCAATCTTTTGTGTCCAGAATAAACTAATAAAGCAAACTTGCAATACGTCAAATTTTCAGTTTCAAATGGATTTTCGTGAATTTTTATTTATTTACATAACGTCATACTGAAATTCCCTAACTTTTTCAAGTTTTCTTCAAAAATCCCTGACTTTGCCTGCTTAACAAAATTTCCTGACTTTTCCCGCCTAACAAAATTTCCTGACTTTTCCCTGATTTTCAGGTTTTCTCTGACCTGCGGCCACCCTGTTTTTTTTACAAAGCTTTTCAAATATACGATCTACATCTTGTCAATTTGATCTAAATGTGCGACTCTAAGTATGTCAAAATTTAATAATGATTTCTTACTACCTACTTTTGAATTTACTCATTCTCCTTATATTTTTCACTGACTTTTTATTTTCTAACTGCATTGACAGAGATGGACAAATTTATTTCACTTAAGTTTACAGGCTTCCCAACACAAAATATAAGATATAATATTTAAAAACGATTAAGAAGTCTCATTTAAAATAAAAATATAAATATTCATTTCCTTTTTTGACGAAGAATTTGTTAATTAACTGACGGTCAATAGTAAATGAGAGAAATTTTTCTAAAAGCAAGGAAGGGAAATAGGATACTACAAATAATTTAACTTTATTAAACTTGCAATTTTTTGTAAATAGTATTTAAATACAAAAAGTAAAATAAATGAATAAATAAATTTACGACTATTTTATTCATCTTTTTCAAAACATTTTTACCAATTGTGTCGAAAGCTTTCTATATCGAAAATATTCTTTATAAAATAAGCACAAGATAAATCTTAAATAAAAATATTTATTTCTTAAAATTAAGTAGTAAAGTTTAGAAAGGCAGGAATGCGTAAAAGGACAGAAAAGACCCTAAAAATATATTTCAGAAAACTACAAAACCGTAGATTTTTTAAAAATGGAAGATAGTACAAAAATGAAAATGTAATACAAGAAAGCACGTGGAAAATTGGAACATACCTATGCTAATAATAACTAACACATCATAAAGAAGAATTAAACTAGATAGTCGAAAAATAAAATTGACCATCCCTGGCATTAATATTTCCATAAAATCCAATTTACAAGTAATTACTGAAGCCAAAAATGAAGAAACTGCAAGAGACTATTCATAAGCTAGCTAAAAAAGGCATTATACATGTATATAGCAGCGTCAACGCTCTACAATTTTTAAAAACTTAAATTTACTCACAAGCCTATTAAATGACTCACGCTAAATTTTTTCGTAAACTAAAATACTACATTTCGATTATTTCAAATAACAAATTTACTGATTTTACATTTATAGCGAAAATTCAACTGATTTCGATAATAGCTTACATAATTAATGCCTCGTGGGTCGACGCGCACGTCGACCTCCTCCATCATGAGAATTACTTCCTCCTCAAAATCATCGTAATCCTACGTATCAATGTGACAATAAACTTTCCGGGCTACACAGTGATTTTGTATAATCTTTAGTTATCATTTTTACTCTTTAACCGCGACGTTCAAGAAAACAAACCCAAGACTTATCTGCATTTATTATCTCAAAAAAAAAAAAAAAATAGAAAAAAAACAGAAAAAGAAATCTCTACTTACACAAGAATTTTGTTTAGATCTGTACTTCCAGTTCTTTATCTAACGAAATTCCGTATATGTGCAATAACGAACATATAAAGTGGAACTCATTCAAATCAAACTTAAATTAAATGAAACCCTTCGATTCAACTTTGCAATTTTATCCCAAGAAAGCTTATCAAAATCTTAGATAACGACTTTAGGTGGATTGAATGACTCGTTCACGTCCAGCCAATTCATGCGAGTAATAAGCATGTCATATTTTTCTCCTCGCTGAAGTCGCTAATTAAAATCCTTTACTTAAATTAAAAACATTGTTTTTATAATTGATTTCGCTATAGTCAACTTTACTAACATAACTAAATTTTAAAATCTTCATTTTTATAAATTCTGCGATAAATACTTTGCACAGAAGTTCCACTTTGTAGGTATCATTCGTACATTCACGTACAAGTTCATGCTGTTACTCGATTAACGAAAAAGTGTGCTACAAACGACCATGCTCGCATAATAAAATAATGAAGCAATACCTTGTAAGTGGTGGGATGTCGATCTCGATTGGGCGACACAACGATTTCGTGTCCTGTTTGCAGGGAGCCAACTGGCGTCGACTGAAATGAAAAAAAATTCCGTGTTTAATTTTTGCGAATTACATTGTCAACGTACCTTTATTAAAACAACCTCTACGCTGCCACTGAAGTTGCATAACGTACTTGAAATTCTTTGATAAGCGCCAGAATCTAATGTATCCAACAAGCGAGGCAGATTAGAAACACGTTACAGGTGGTTCTACTTTACGACAGTTTCATCCTTTCGCTATTTATTTAAGCTGAACGAAAAACTTTTTTTATGACGATGTTATTATTCTTACGAAAACACCATTGTTAGAAAAATATCGTTCAAAGTTCCATTGTAATTTTTTTTGCAAATTTTATCTAAAATATAATGACGGAATTTCATTGAAACATTGCAAGAAAATTGTAAACGTGTGTCTCCAGTTTTAAGAAATTAATTATTTAAAAGAGAAGAATTATTTTTAAATCTTGATATCTTGAACAAAAACGAAGAGTGCTTTCCAGTTTAGCAAGAGACAAAGTTTTCTATTTTTAGCTTACAATATTCATTGCCAATTACTATGAAAGAAAAAACATAAAGACAAGGTTTGGACAATTACGAACCTTATCAGACTTGGTTTTTTCAACATTAGATGGAGCAGCTTCCCTTAGTTGTCTGAGTTGAAAGAAGTTAGGTGGCTAGAGAATAGATTGAACGCAGCATGCAAAGTTTAAAAATCAGTGATCTAATGAGTGTTTCTGAGGACCGAATTACCAAGGATACTTACCAAACAGACGATATCTTCAAAAAGATTAAAAGACTTCCCGAAAATACTTTACAAACAAAAGAACATTATTTTTACATCCCCAAGATTCGAAAATCTCACATCTAATATAAAATCTTCAAAAACAACTCAATCTTTGAATGATGAAACCAAATATATTTATCCTTTATCAAAAAACGTCCAAGAACAACTTTCCTTGAAACTAAATGAGTATTTTGTAAAATAAATTAGAAATAGCCTCTTGCTACAAACATTTAAATGATATAACTTTGACTTGATAAAGATAGGAAAATAGTAAAAAACGTTTGACTTTGTCGTCTTCTTGCAGTTGAATATCCATGGGTTTTTTTTCTACGTCTACATGCGCATGCAGTTATGATTGCAATTTATTGAAGGGTCCAATGAGGTACCGTCGAATCATTTAATTCATTTGACACCCACCATACTTTTGCCGGTCCAGTCGAATTCGCCATCGCTGGCGAAGCCTCTTCTTTCGTACAGATCTTGAAAGAGCTTCCTCAGGTACTCGTAGTCGGGAGTTTCGAAGAAGTCCAGCCTCCGGACATAGCGAAGGTACGTGGCCATCTCTTCGGGGTGGCCATCGCAGAGTACTTCTATCGGAGTTGCTCGTTTGGTATCTCCTATTTTTTGATACCGCTCCTTCAAAGTGTCTGCTTTCAGTCCTTGCCAGGGCAAACTTCCTCTCAGGAAGTACATGAACATGTGACCCAGCGCCTCCAAGTCGTCTCTTCTACTTTGTTCTGTAAAGGCCAAAAAGTCTTGGTCTTCTTTCTTTGAAAGTAACAGGCAAAAATCTCTACCCATTTAATATTTAGCGCAACTGGATGAAAATTCGTCGAGATATTGTGAAGGTCAAATGTGAAATTTATTTAGAATAACGGCAACAATCCAAAGAACGCTACGAATCCATGATTCTTTTATTAAATAAATAAATAATTTACCTTTTCCTAAGTGAGTGTTGATACTCATGTATCGTGCAGTGCCAGTTAAACTCTTGTGTTCCCGGTAAGGTATGTGCTTATTTGTTTCCAAGTCTATGTACTCTTTGGCCAATCCAAAATCGATAATATGAATAACTTTTTCTCGCTTTGTCGTACTTCTTCCTATCAGGAAGTTTTCTGGCTTGATATCCCGATAAATTAGATGCCGACTGTGTACGTATTCTATCCTATGGAGCTGGAAAGAAAATTATTTTTTATTCCACTGTGTGAATAGAAAAAATTATTTAACTTCTTTTAAATAAAATTTGTTTGTCTGCCAGTTTTCATGGAATTTTTTCGAGTTACTTACGAGTTGTGTGGCAATGCTGAGAACTGTTTTGAGGGTGAATCTTCTTCCGCAGAGGTCAAAGAGATCTTCCAAGCTGGGACCAAGGAGTTCCATTACCAACGCGTTGAATTTCCCACACGGACCGAAATAATAAACCTCCGGGACTCCTTCTATATGCGCGTTATAAACTGCATGAATATAAGGCAAAGAAATATTTATCCCAGTTCCCAAAAATCATGCTTTGGTGTGCAGGGATAATTACTTACAGCTTGTGCTTCTAGCTCAGATTTCATAAAAGCTTCAACTTGCATAAATTAAATGAATTTTAAAAAACTTAAGGAATTCTTTAAATAACTAAACTTTAAATCAAACATCTACCACTTTAATCAAACATCTACCACTTTAATCAAACATCTACCACTTTAATCAAACATCTACCACTTTGATCAAACATCTACCACTTTGATCAAATATCTACCACTTTAATGAAACATCTACCACTTTGATCAAACATCTATCACTTTAATCAAACATCTACCACTTTAATCAAACATCTACCACAACAAATGATAATTAACTTAACTGAAATGATAAATTAAGTCAAAAAGGACTAATAATAATCAATCAAAATTAGAAAAAGTAATTTTATATCAAATGAACTAAATCTTTTCTTTCAGACATTGTATTGAAAATATCATTTGAACTTACCATGTGCACCTAATACTTTGTAAAACCTATATTCTAAGTGGAGCTGCGGCGCTTTCGCCTTCATTGGTTCCTTAAAAAGAATTATTAAAATTCTTGAATTAGGAAATTAGTCATATAGTGAACAAAATTCAGTTTAAAAGATTTTTAATATCTTTTCTAGAAGAAGATAAGAAATGAATTTACCTCTAAAGTTAAAGAGCAAATTTTCACAATAAATTTTAATTTATAGAACCAAATTCTTTATATAATATTAATTTTAATATTTTAAATCAAAGTCTTTCTGATTACATCTTAGATGCCATTATCACTTACCATTTTAATTGCTACGTGCTCGTTATTGTAAAGGTTTTTTCCTGCAACAGAATAAAAAGAGTAAAAATTAGTAAAAGTTTCGAAAGGTGATGAGAGTTAAAATGTTTTAAGAGCAAGCATATGATTACTTGAATCGCCAATGGGTAATTATTTACAAATTACATACATGAGTATAAATACAAGTCTCTGTGAACTGTCATTAAAACTGATCATAAATAACATAAATTGTCCCTACTGACAGTATTAGAGTCAGGAGCATATAGCTTTCTACCAATCGACCTTTTCGACCTTTAAACAACTGTAGACAATTATTAGATTAACTACAATTTTCAAACAAAAAAGGGACAACTGGTGATTGGATTACAAAAGTGCACGTATTCCACTTGTAAGATGTAAAACTGCCTACACAAGTGCTCGAGAAATAATTGTTAAAACTCCTGTAAAATGATTAATTCGTCAGAGTTGGAATGACCTAGTACAAGAAGACCTATTAATTCACCAAGAGTAGTTAGCAAGACTTATACTCTTAGACGATTGAAAACAAAGCCTGATACTCAATACAACATTTTATTTTATTTCATTATTTCTTTTACTCATTATTATCAACAAATAAAATTTATACATTCTAAAAAAGAATTTTGGAAACGAATTTTTAAATAATTGGAAAATAATCTTAAAGGAAAATCTTATTATATTATAGTGAAAACATCATGTATTATTATATTATATGATAGTGAAATATATATTTTCTTCCTCTGCTTCAAATATAAATTAATTCTAGGTTTCAGGTGGGAATGGACATAACGCTTTCATGGACACGTGAGTCATAATCTACAAAAACGTCAAATAATTTCTCCTTTTATTTTCAAGCCCAATAAAACAGGCCTTGAAAATAAAGTCTATCTCCAAAAATTTAAATTAAAAAACAATACTGAAGACGTAAATATTATTTAAAGATTAAGACTCATTCTCATAAAATTTTTCTTCCTATAAATTTGATGCCTTCTTGTCGATAATTATTGTTGGATTGTAAAACAGAATCTCAAGCTCTAAATGAAAAAAAAAAAGTTAAAATCTCTGATTCTAAGTCATAGATTCATCACAATAACGCTGATATTTTATGCAATGAGACTAATTTTTCTTTCGAGTCAAGTTCTTAAATTGATGAATAAATTTAATCATAAACCAAATAGAATTAATAAACCAAAGGCTTTATAGGAATTTTATTTTTTATTTATTTTTTAAAAATGTCTCTGTGATTTTTATACGAAATAAATTTAATTAATAAAATGGTTTGAATTTGACCTCAGAATAAAATGTGATAAATAACAGGTGAAAATTGAATGTAGACTATGCACGTCAGCAAAATCAATTTCCTCTGATGCATTCATCGCAACGAGCTGGTGACAATGAACGAGGTCATAGGAACCAGACTGAAATGTGCAATGTTGGGGGATGAAAAAAAAGGAGCTAGACACTGTAATTTTCCAACATTACTTACACCAATCTGGTTCTAACGGCCTCGAGTGATGTATTATGAATACGTATCAATAATACCGATGAATCACTTCAGATTGACGGTGAAAACATCCGCACAATAGAAGAACATTCTCTTGGTTGTGAACACTTTATGCACGTGTACAAACCACTATAATAGCATTCTACAGACTGATAAAGCTCAGCACATTGTAAATTATTCATTCAGCTGCTGCAATTTTACTTTCACTTCTAATTTTATATATAATTTAAACAAAATTTAAATCTTTAAATACTGCTATTGAAAATTTAAAAAAAATTAATTAAAAATTAGTAACAACCTCTTCTGTAGAATTTTAAACTAGAGAAATTTTCAAGCTTTCGTTTTTAAAAGAAAAGTAAAAAAAATATATAAAGAAAGACTATCCTTACATTGCATTTAGGGTAGTACTTTATAAATTGTAATCTAAACAGAAAAGAGAGAAATTAAGGTTTCAGTGAAAATTATAAATAATTTCCTTTTTTGAAATATTTTCTTAAACTCTATCGTATAAACGGAAATTTGTGAAAAGATTTCCGAGTTTGAAAGGCAATTTTTTTTTTATTTTTGGAGTAAACAGTGGTTTATGGATATATATCTGAAGTTCTGAACGTTCAAATGAACGAACTTATTTTTTCTTAACTCAAATTTATCTTGAAATATCGTTCAATCTACACAAAATACAGAGAAATATTATATGTACTTTTTTACCATTACATTAGTTTCTATATTAATAAACAAATATTTTATAACAAATTTGAGTTTAAACGGAAATCGAATAAAAATTTGGTTCATTTGAACGTTCTGAACTTCAAGCACATTTTATGTGTAGTAGAATAATTCTAAATTGAAATTATTAACATTGTATTTGATTTAGGAGAAAGAAAGATTGAATATTGTGATCTAAGAATAAACTTTGGAATAAACTTTAGACGATAAATTAATTATCGTCGGTTGGTATCGACCACTGACATTTCCTGGCAAGCTATCTCATCAAATTAAGCGAAAATCGGAAGCAAACACAATATACTAATGTCATCAAATTCTAAGAGCTTCAAGTGACCTTGAAATTATACGTGCTAAAGTGCATTAGTTAACCTTGCGATCGATGATTTCTATATTCCTTGGAGGATTTTTATGCACATGGCTGACCAAATAATTTAACAACTCTAAAACAAAAATTACTTTCCAGCAAGCTATTTTTCAAAGTAATTAGGAAAAAATTGGTTTACAATTTTAATTATTCTAGGTGCAGTTTTCTAAAGTTCAGTGTAAAATAATTTAAACTAATTTAAAAAAACTAGTCACTAATCGATTTAATTATTTAAGAGAGTACCTAATTGTTCAATATTGTCATTTCGGTGTAGTTTTTCCGTTACTTAAACAATTTGAAAAACATGTAAGTTTCAATGGATTCTGTTTTTAATTAAAAAAGACCACGTTGATGAGGAGGAAAGTTTTGATGAAAAATATTGAAAAAAATTCGTCCCGTCTCGCTATTGACGTCAAATTCAAGAGAATAAAACAGATCATACTCTGTCGTTGTTTTTGAAGTTTTTAATAAAAAGTTTTAATTCGCAGCGCGTTATTGATCCTAAAATAGCATCACCCAATTTCCATATAATTTGAGAAGGTTCTGGAACCACCTGAGACCCTTTTATATATAGTGCTCTGAATGAGAAAAATATCAATCAATGTCAAAGTCTGCGTGTTCAACATTTTTGAAAAATATTTTTAGACACGAATAAATATAATGAATAGACTTAAATAATTAAAATTATATTTTAAAATTTAAATTATAACAAAATGTAAACTCTCTAGATCTGAATTAGTAGTTTTCTACTAATGAAATAGTGTCGAATCGTTTACCAATTGCTTCAGTAAGCATTTCTACTAATTTTTAGTAGAAAACTACTAAACAATAGTAGAAAACTACTAATTCACATAGTAAGGATTACTAATTTATTTAGTAAGCCTTACTAAGAGTAAAAGTTACTAATTTATTTAGTAAGCCTTACTAAGAGAATTAGTAGTTTTCTACCATTAATTTAGTAGTTTTCTACTAAAAATTTGTAGAAATGCTTACTAAAGCAATTGGTAAACGATTCGGCACTATTTCATTAGTAGAAAACTACTAATTCAGATTTAGAGAGTACTTTCATCTTCCATTAGAATTATTATTATTGCCTATAAATTAAATTCGAGCCATAAAAGCGTCTCGCAAGAGATTGAATAATTTTTATGAAGGCTCTCTTGTATTCTTTTTTTAAATTTATGTCAGGGAAAATAAAGACAAAACTTAAAATCCTACGCAGGGACAGAAAAGCGCATCAGTTTATTCTACTATGGCAAAAGAATGCAAGATGATTCGCAATCTTCAAGTTCCTGTGAAAGCTTGAGATTGTGCACGTGCTGCCCACACGTTCTTCTCAGAAACAAGGAATCTGACTGAAATGAAAGCAATTAATTTTCAGCTGCTTTTACATTATAAAATCACATTTTCTGTTCATTTGATGTTTTTGATACTGTTAAGAAAATTCATTTTTCGATTATGAATAGTTCTTAGTCATCCAAACAGAAAAAAAAGGAAACAAAAAAAACTAAAAAATGACGCACCTATAATTTAAAAAAAATAGTTTGTCAAAGCAGAAAATTTATACTTCTTTCCTGATTATCATTTTTTTAATTTCATTTAAAAATGAAGATACAGTTATAGTTTAACAATATCTCATCATAATTCTGTTCTTTACTTTTTACTTTACTTTACTTTACTACTGATCCTTACTTTTTTATTTACTTTAAAATTTCTTAAAAACGGGACCTAACCTTTTTTGGAAAATGTTATTCAAATTTTTTTCTATTTCGTTTGAAACAATGACATTTACTCTGAATGGGATGAGTGTTTATTATCAAATTTACGAGGTGGTTAATGGATTTAAGTACTCATGTGTGCCTTGGAGTATAACACTGAACTGGTCGAGCGCGTGTTTTTCTGGCACGAGATTATGGTTCCGTTTCAATTTATATAATTGGAGGGGAGCTTATTTAAGCGTAATTTTTTATTAAATATCCTTCCTGGCTTTAAATTCATAAAATGTAACTCAATCAATTTCAAAATGTTGACATTAACCCAATTTTTACTCAATACGTTTTCAAATTTTTTGTTTTAGATATTGAATTATCCACAGATAAATAATTATTAAAAGAATTAATAATTAATTTATTATTTATTATTACTTCACACATCTATGGTTTAGTATCTTAAAAATTAAAATCTTCAAAATTTGAGTGTTTTGGAATTTCGTATTTAATTTATCGATAAATATTTGGAGAGAAATATTTAAGAAAAGACACAATGACTAAAATTCAAAGTACAAAAAATGCAAGGAATCTAGAAATTTCAAGATTTCCAGAATGTAAGAGATCCTTTAATTTCTATATTATATAAGCAGACTTTGAAGTCTGCTAAGTAGACTTTAATTAATAAAAGATTTTTAAATTGAGAAGTTTGTATAAATAAAATCTCGGTTTGTTTTTGTGGTTCTCGACAAAATATACAGAAGCCACTTAACTTCCAACAAATCTTGAAAGAGAAAGGTTTCAAGGACACATGTGCAAAATCTAATAAATTGTCCCCAGACTTTCAGACAAGGCGTCCTCGTTTTATACACATGCTTATACTCTCAAAAGAAATCATTTTTTTATACTAGAAATTAATGTTTCTGGAATCGTGATGCACGATTCGAACGAGATTTGAGATTAATTATAACTTAATTGGACTTGTCCCGTTTCCTCTCAATTAACCGTATTTAGTCGAATGGAAAATGAAACTGACCGAGAACAAGACTCTAATTAAGAATAATTTAAACTGAGAACAATTCTAATATCTCAGAAAAGAACGAGCTTTTAGTTTAATTAATCAAGAAACTTTTATTGGATTTCTATTTAGAAACTTCCAAGATTAAAATTATGAAGATGCTCCAATTTTACTTTTGAGATCAAATTAATGGAGGATAATTTATGGCTATTGGAAAAGTGAAAAAGGTCATGTTTCTCTCGAATAATTTAATACTGAATCACCATGAAAAAGAAAACTAGGTACAATAATGGTGTCTTACAAGTAAGCACGAGAGTTTGATTCAAAATGTCACGAATCTGGTGCTTTCAAGAAACTTTTGCTGAACCTGACACGACACGAATCAGTGTATAACGCAACGTGAAAGCGTGGCGATTAATATGCGGGTGGAGTGTTTGACGAGTACTTTCTTGCTAAGAATTAAATTTGCTGACTTTAGAAATATCGTAGATATTTATCGCTCACGAATAATAAATGGAGCATAAAATTAGGGACTATAATTCCTTCTTACTGATTTAAATTGCATATAATTTGATTAAAGCTAAGCCAAACGATAAAAATTGTTATCGAAACTTTGGATTTTTTATAATCACAAATTAACAATATTTTCATTGCAATATCCCATGAAAAATACGCATAAAAATATTTTCATTATAAAAAAAAATTCTAAAACTCTTGTCATCTTCCAAAAATTCACATTACAGTAATGGTAATTAAAAGTTTTCAAATCAACAAACTAGAAAAAAAAAAATTTTCAAGCAATAACTATCTGAAATGTTTATTTCCTTTTGCGCGTAAATAATTATTGTGTAAATTGCAAAAAAAAATCGATAAGATTTCTTGTATATGATTAATTCGACTTGGAGTTCCCCATAATTTAATTAAGTTTTTTTTCTCTATCCTAGACATCTTTTCCCTGCTGTTGAATAAATATAAAAAAATTAACTTTCGCCAATTTTAATTAGAAAAACATTTTCTAATTTCACCCGAAATACAATGAATATTCTGCATGAAATATTTTATCACTTTCTTTTGTGCCGACTTATCATAAAACTGATCTATGTATACTTCCTTGGCAACTTCTTATTTACTCAATAATTTGAATAATTATATTATAAAAGCTGGAATAAATTAAAATAATTGAAGTTCTAGAGTGAAATGACTTAACCTCTGAACATTCGCATAAAATCGTGTATTTCATGGTGAAGATATCAATGCAAATAGAGAACGTGAATATCCATTTCATTTTACACTTGAGATGAAAGAGAGAAGTAAAATTCGATTTTATTCGAGGCACATTGGCAAGAAGTGCAGCTGAGACGGTCAGGAAGTATTCGAAGGTCAACGACTCATGTCTTACATTCACGATGGTATCTGTTACCATGTAGGTTTTCTGACCACAAAGAGATATTTTGTAATTCGCAAGAACTGAATATATATGGCGACTCTAAAAAATCTATAAAATCGTGTACATATCTCGTATCTGGATGCTCGAAGAAAAAAGATGTTCAAAATTAGCATCTAGATGTTTAACACAGGGACAGCCATGAAACAGTAACATTTAGATTTTAATCTTTATAATATCACAGATACTAATAACCATTAGACGTTTAAATTTAACATTTAACATGTCAATGACTTGTGAATCGAGCAGGAATTCACACAAAAATTAATATTACAAATTACAAAAAATTAAAATTACAAAAAAATAATCTAAATATTTTAAATGCTTAGAATTTGAACGTTTCAATTTTTGAAGTGCTTGGCAATTAAACTCTTTACTTTTTGAAGCTTTGTTTTCAAAGCTTTTTTAAAGCTTTCGAATATAAATAATAAATAATTTAAAATTCCAGAATTATTTTTGTCCATTTGACAAGTTATCATCTTTTCTCTTGCATAAAAAGTCGTTGAGGCAAATTGCCAATATTTCATCTGCCTCAGTTAAAAACAGGCTGACATAACTTGGCATTCAAACAGAATAAAGAAAACGCAAAATAATATGTTAAACTCTTCCATAATTTATTTGAAATATACTCTTTTTTATTTCAGATTTTCGATCTTAATTCTTTACTCTAATATAAGTCCCTTCATCCTTCAGTTTCCTAATTTTTTGTTACAAATGATTAATTCCCAAAAAAAAGCAACATTTTTGAAACCAGATTTTCTGGCAGATCAATATTAAACCCATACATCAAATTCTTTTCCCCAGAAGTTATTCTACCACACTTTTCAATAAAGCTCTTCTGTTTACACAGAGTTTGTATATTGTTTATATTATATTGTTATTATTAATTTTTGTTTATTTATTGTTTTTGTATTATTATTTATTGTTATTATTATACTGCCATATATATATATATATATATAAATAAAATTTTGAAATTCATCTTGTTGATTTCTATTGACCCTCTGGTTATAAAATTTGTTGGTGCTTTGCATGGGCTTTAGAGTCGAAAATTAAATAGTTTATATTATATATTGTTATATAGAAAAAGACTGTAGGTTGAGAAAAGAAAATTAAAATAAATAAAAGGGAAGTCTATAAAGGGTATACAAAATTTAGAACAAGTAAATAAAACGGACGATAAAAGGGATTAAAAGGGGGAAAAAACTGTATTAAAAGAGTCCTCTGTTGCGAAGCGAAGGTGCTCGGAACCACGTGTTTGAACTGACTCTCGAGTCCTCCGCATCTTCTCAAGATCTGAGAGACGTTCCCGTTGACGAACATGAGGGAAGCCTTAAAATACTCCGGAAAGAAGAGTAAAGAAAAAAAAAAGGAGGAATTTGAGGGAAAAAAAGAGTAAATATAAGGGGGCTCCAGTTAGCAGGAGTGAGTGGGTTGTCGCACAGTGGGAAAAAAATGACGTTTTTGGTTCAAAATAACGCACAGCCCACAAATATTGACCGATTTGGACGTAAAATATTTGAAAAAAAGGCTGATAAAATTTTCCAGAGAGTGGAAATGATTCCTGATTCCTCCTTTCTTTGCCCTGATTTTTGATTTAGTTTTTCAATTTTTTATAAATAAACAAATATGACGAAAAAAATGACCATTTTTTCTATTTGACGTTCTCGGTGCTCGTCAATAATAGGAAAATTGTTGCAATCGTCTACGTCTCATAAAGTAACATTAATTAAAGATGTTTCATCATGATATAATAAAAAAAAATTGTTTATAAACAAATTATTTGTTGAAAGTATTTTCTATAATTTTCTACTAATTTTCATTTTATATCTTCCTTTTAAAGTTATACTGCAAGAAATTGGGATGGAAACAATATTACAATGGAGAAAATTTCTCTTAAAATTATTCTTGTTAATATTATAAACAAATTTAATAAACAAATGCATTATTCAGGCATTTGTCGACAGAAAAATGTTTTTTTTTTTCGATATCAGTTCTTTTAAATAGGAACTTCATGATAATTTTGGCAAGATTCATAATTAGTTGATAAATTTTATGATTTTTTAAAAATAAATTTAATAAACAAATGTATTGTTCGGGCATTTGTCGACGGAAAAATTCATTTTTTTTAACGTCGGTCCTTTTAATTGGGAACTTCATGATAATTTCAGCAAAATTCATAATTCGTTGATAAACTTTACGTTTTTTTAAAACAAATTTAATAAACAAATGCATTATATGGACATTTTTTCGAGAAAAATGTTCGTTTTTTTCAATCTCAGTCCTATTAGTTTTATAACTAAAACTAATAGGACTTATTACTTTCGAGTTGTGACATGTTGGAAGATATGTCGTATTTTTCATTGACCCTCTATATGAAATCGTTGATAATATTTCATTCGCTAAGAGGTCTATTTCTTAAGATCTACTTAGTTGTAAAATTAACTTTAAGGATCGGCAAACGTTTCGGCCCAAGTAGGAGCCCTCTTCAGTGCCAAATAGTAATAATGATCATGCAATTAAGAATCACTAATTAATAACATAATCTAATAAATTAATCACTAATTAATAACATACTATAATAAATTAATCACTAATTAATAACATAATCTAATAAATTAATCACTAATTAATAACATAATCTAATAATTATCAGATTATGTTATTAATTAGTGATTCTTAATTGCATGATCATTATTACTATTTGTCACTGAAGAGAGGTAATTAATAACTAATAACTAATTACTAATTGATAACATAATCTAATAATTGTTATATTATGTTATTAATTATTGATTATTAATTGTATGACTATTTGGCACTGAAGAGGGCCCCTACTTGGGCCGAAACGTTTGCCGATCCTTAAAGTTCATTTTACAACTAAGTA
>JBAGKK010137551.1:0-24528 GCA_037177015.1 Euceroptres primus
TTCAAACTGGAGTTTAATAGCATTAGATTTTGGACCGTCTACCCCCGAGCCTGGCCCATGATCTAGGGATGAGTGTATTAGAATGAAATAAATGTTTTGTTAATTGAAACAAAACATTTGTTTCTTTCAATAATATGATATCAAAGAAACTTTTTTCTTTGATTCAAACAAACTTTTTTCTGAGTGCACCCTAATGACCATCGATAATTCATTATACATAAATTATGCGTATAATTTTTCCACCTGGGGAAATATTATGCAGTCATCATTTCTGCACTTTTCAGCTAAAATTCTAAAAATCCAGCAGATTTTTTTTCTCCGTAGAATCGAAGTAGTCATATATGTCATAATATAACACGAAGAAAAAGAATAATCTGTTGAAATAGGGAGAACAGATTTATTCTGTTATATTTACAGACATCTCTGTAGATTCTACAGAAATGTCTGTTAGGTTAATTAGGATTCCATGAACATAATAGACATTTCTGTAGATTCTACAGACATTTCTGTTAAACTTTCAGATAACCAGAAAATGTAACAGATATGCTTATTATATCTACAGAATGGTCTGTTAGGTTAACGTTTTAGGATTCCATGAACCTGACATATTTTCGTAGATTCGACAGACATATCTGTTAAACATACAGATTGACAGTTAATGTAACAGAAATGTCTGTAGAATCTACAGAAATATCTGTAAATATAACAGAAAAAATCAGTTGTTCGTATTTCAACAGATTATTCTGTTAATTTTACAGGTTTTTTTTTCTCCATGAACTATTAAGGTTGTAAACTGTACGTTTTCGCGTTTGACGCACTATACAGGCACTGTTCGTCCAGACGCCGGTTGATTACGACGGTCGGCTGGAGGCGTACTGCACGCAAGCAAGCCAATATCGCGAGAGGGGACTCTGCTGCTTAGTGTTCTACAGTGGATCCTGTACAGTTCGAAACGATATAGGCTTAAAACACGCGTCCATGCGTATATATAGATCTTTCGAAGCAGCTTGAAGCCACGAGTACGTCACCTCCGTCGGTTGTAAACGTGTGCATCATTAGATTATAAGAACTAGTGGCTCTAACATTCGGGGGAAAAGAATAAGAGTAGTAGTTGCGGGAAAAAACGATAGCATTGCTCGACCAGCGTCGAGACGCGGGCTATCGCTTTCGAGCCACGCAGTTATTCGTGCATTATTATCAGCGTGCACTTACATCGCCGGTGAGTGCGATAATGTGATTTGTCAACATCACAAGCTTAAATTTCAAATTTCGAGTTTTCCCCTACATCTATATATCACTTTTCGCTATAATTTTCTTTCAACTTTCTTTAATTATGCAGATAAACTCTGACGATGTTTATATTCGTTTATTGATCTCCTCAGGGCTTCAATTCACTTGAATGAACAGAAAACTTACTGTTCTAAAAAAAGGCACACATACATACTGTATTATTCCAAACGTTGGAATTACGTAAATTCGTAAATAAACGCGATTGTTTATGAAAATATGCAGATATTGTTGAATTATGTAAAATCAACGTTTTATTCAAGATTATTGGTTTGTGAATTTATTAATGTCCGAATTTAATAAACTGGGAGTTATCTTGCGAGAAGGACAATTTTGATAAAGCCGGCGAATGGAGAACGTGTTTGTGAATCGATGCAGACGAAAGTGTGGGCGTGCGAAAACATTTAAAAAACGTGTCGTGCGTTGGAAAGTCGAGAATCAGTGAAAAACTACAATAACAACGTGATTCCGGCGAAAATTTAAATGACAGAAGGAAACGGTAAAAGAGATACAGAAATAAATGACAATTGACCTGAGAAAAAGTGTTTTATATTTGAATTGATAATAATATTGTGAATAATAAAACGTGGACAAGATGCCGGAAAGGTTTAAAGTGACACCGGCGGCTACCAATAGCATTCTTCAGTATCCACGATACGCGCACGAGCAGTTATCACACGACTTTGGTGAGTGATAGAAATAGGATTAGAAAAATCGATAGAAAAGTCATGGCCTATATGTATGTATATATAATGAACACGCGATTCCCAAAAATTGTAATATTAATACAATTAGAGAGACAAAAAATATTACAAAATACGTGATACTTATGGAAGTACTTATGATACTTATGGGGGCTATTATAGGAATAATAACAATGGAAATTGGAAAACCATGATAAAAGGGGTGGAAGGAGGTTAAAAATGTCAAAAATATGTATCACGTATTTTGTGAATGGTCCTTTATAAACAAATCGATTAATATTAATCACTTTTTAATCACATATAAAAAAACTCAGGATACACTCAGAGAAAAATTTTTGTTGATTCAACAAAATCGTTTAATTGATTTAAACAAAAATGTTGGTTGAACCAAACAAATTTTGGTTGAACCAACCAAAATTTGGTTGAATCAAACAAATTTTGGTTGAATATACCAAATTATTTATTTTTGGTTAAATCAACCAAAACTTTTAATTGCGTCAGCCAAAATTTTAATTCTCCACATAACAAGCATATTCTTTAGTTGAACTAATTAAAATTTAATTGGGTTAACCAAATATTTTTCTGAGTGCATCAAAACTTGCAAATTGTTGAAAATCATATTATGAAAGAAATATAATCATTTAACGACTGCTAATAATAAATAAAAACCTCAGAGCTGAAGTGAAACGTCAATAAAATTGCCTGAAGGATGTCGTTACATATCAATTTTTTTTTATTGATGAAAGAAATGAAAACTACATATTGTGCAATTTTTTTATGCGATTTTCAGTCTCAATTGATACTTGGAGATTTGGTAAGCAGTTAGTCTTTTTTTCTGTAGGTTTATGTAAGCCATTGTAATGTAATTATTTTGTTTAAGATCATTCTAGAAAACACAGTGAAAAGAAGTTCTCTTTTTTACGGTGTGAATCTAATTTTTAAATTAGCGAAATAATTTCAGGGAAATCGCATAAAAAGTGGCGCCATCCACGAGGGTTGCTTATTCCTTTTTATTCCCCGTAAACGTTTTTCGTTTTTATTTTTTTTTAGAGAGTAGGAAACTATTTTCCTCCATTTAATTTGCCTTTATTATTCAAAACAAAACAATCATTATTTAAAACAATCAACTTCTCTGTTAGAAAATTCTTGAAATTTCAACCACTTTTCATTTACTGTGATTGAAAATTCATTTACTGTGGTTGAAATTTCAATTACTGTGGTCGAAAATTCGTTTACTTTTGGTTGAAAATTCAATTACTTTAATTGAAATTTTATACAATTGCCGTTATCTAAATCAATTTTCAATCAAAAGTAATTGGAATTTGCAACCAAAAGAAAATGATTTTTCAATCACATTAATTGAAATTTCAACCATAGGAAATGAATTTTCAATCATAATAATTAAAAAATGGTTGAAATTTCAGAAATTTTGTAACAGTGGAGCACCAGTAATTTTATCGGTATACAGCTGTTTTTTCAGCAGATGCTAAAGTGCTCTAATTTTTGTAATATTACATTTAAATTTTTTCTCCACAATAGGACCAAAACTAATAATATTCTGCGTTGAACAAGCCCAAGTTGAATGCAATATTATGTCAATTCTATAAAAAGATATTGCCAAAAAACTTCAATTTTCAATATTTTAAAAGAATGATGATAACTCCGAAAATAATTATCATTTTTAAAAGTTTAAAAATCATTTCGAACCGTGAAATTTTGGTTACCTATTAATATATTTCTGCAATTTGTATCTTAGGAACTGTAAAAGGCCATAGTTAGTACAAAAAACTCGTGAAAATTGAAAAATGTATAATTACTTACAAGAATTTTTTAAAATAAATATATATCATTTTTCAATCAAATTTCGTGAAATCTATAATGATATGATGTAATATTGATTTTTCAGAAATTCGCGTAAGCAATTAGACATTTTTCCATTTTTGCGAGTTTTTTTAAATAACTTTGACCTTTTGCAGTCCCCTCGGGAAAAATTTTAGAAATATATTAGTAGATCACCGAAATTTAACTTTCGAAATAACTTTCAAACTTTTAAAAGTGATCATTATTTTTTGAGTTACCAAAATTTGTAACATTTAAATTTGAAGTTTTTTGGCAATATCCGTTTTACTGTTGAAAAAACAGCCATACCGATAATTACGGACGGTAGAGTAAATATATAAATAAATTTGGTTAAATAACTTGCGTGGAATTAAATTATTGCACGTCTGGCATTTCTTTATATATAAACAAAGAGAGAAATTAGATACGCAGTCATATGACTCGTCAGAAACTGATAAGCGATGCGTATGACGGGACTGAAGCTGAAGAAATAAATTACACAAATTTACATAAAATAATAAATTACAAATAAATAAATTACACATTCACATAAAAAATACTTATGGTTCAAATTCATATAAAAAAGTGTCAATCTAATTCTGTTTTATAATAAAATTTCCATTATTCTAAATATCTATTAAATGACTTCAAGTATCTGAAGACGATGATTGCAAAAACAACTGTTGACATGGTTTGAACTTAAAAAATGCAATTTTGAACTTAATTGCATAAGTTAAATAATTATTAATGTCTAATAAACTTCATTGAATAAATTAAAACGAAACTACAACAACGGACCAAAGTGTTGTAATGTTCTGTTTACAACTTACTCTGTCATCAGAATTCTACTTGCTTCGTTTGACGGCTGTCGTCTTAAATGTGGTGGTTGAAAATCACCTTGGTATGTAAAAATAGCAGAGTTCTCTTGTTCCAGAAAATGCAATCGTAAATACTTGAAGAACGAAGACTAAAATATATGCTCATAGTTTTTGTAGCACTTAACTCATTTTAACAATATTATACACTTAGAAAAAAAGATTTTTTGAATCAAAGAATATTTCTTATATGTATATTCAAATATTGCATTACATTATATCTTAGAACTTAAATAAATGATATGGCTGAAAATGGCCAAACAAATATTTCTGCAAAGAAAAAGTTTGGTTCTATCAATTAAATGCAATAATTAAAGCAAAGGAATGTTTACTTAGTGTTATCAAATATTCATTAAAAGAGAAATATGTTATTAACTTTAAGAAATAAGTACTTTACGTTAGGAGTAATTTTCTTAAGAAAATGTATGTACAAGGTGTGAATAATCAGAGATTTTGTTTCCTTTTCCTGAATATCGATGGAAATGTATGCACGGCGACCGGAAAAATTCAATGATAAGGTAATGAGTGTTTATTAATGAACTTGCAATTGAACTCACACATCAGATATTTTTATGGAACACGGCCAATGGCTTTTCGATAAATGAGATCAATCTCAAGTTAAACAAGCAGATCCATCTAAAAGTAAACAAAATTGTTACTTTATCAGAATATATCAGATTGTTACCAGGGCAATGCTTCGAGCACTTAAAAGTCTTCGTCATCTTCTCTGTTATGTAAAACGGATTTTACAAGAGATAGAGACCGCGGCGTCTTTTCTGTCCGAACGTTGCAACGTGAGATAAAACCTACATTTCTATTGGAGCCCGGACAAAAAACTCATTCGTGTGATAATCAATACGTAACGCACCAATTTCTCTCGTCAGACAACGATGATACCATTTTCAAGTTTTAACGGTAGGTAAACATATATTCACGAATCAATTGCAAATTTCAATATTTAAAAATGACATACTTATTAAAAGTATAAGAAAAAATAAAATACGTATTCAATTTTTATTTGTAAGCTGTAGTTAATCACTTTACACTCAGAAAAAAGTTCTTTTAATTCAAATAAAATTTTTTTAAATCATTGTCTGATAATTATTTTATAATTATCATGATAAAATAAAGCAAAATATAATTAATTGCATTGCTATGTGGTCAAAGAACATTTTTTTTTATTCAAATAAACGTTATTCGAATCAAAAAATTTTTTCCATTGAAACAAACTTTTTTCTGATCAAATAAATGTTTTTTTAATGTTAACAAATTTTTATATCGAATCTAGAAAAAGAGGTTAAAAACGACTTTTTTAACTTGAAAATAAGTTTTCTTTAAGTGTAATATAAATTTGTTAAGACTGTAATTTCAATACTATATTTAAGGGTATGTGATACATAATGACGTCATGAATTATCGACCGATTTTTTATTTACATTCAGCGGTTTTATTAAGAGAGAAATGCAAATATAATGCTGAAATTTTGGTAAATAAAAAAGAATATATTTAGGCATCGATGTCCGGTGCGTTTCAGTTTTTATTTCGAAAAAAACAATTTTTCAAAAATAATTTTTTTCAAAATAAAAATTGAAACGCACCAGACATTGATTCCTTGATATATTCTTTATTATTTTCTCAAATTTTAGAATTATATTTGCATTTTTCTCTTAATAAACCCGCTGAATATAAATAAAAAATCTGTCGGTAATTTGTGACATCATTATGTATCAAATACCCTTAATAAAAAAAGTGTATTTTTAGGAATGAAGATAATATTGTTTTATAAGATGAAATATGCCTCAGAATTGCAAAAACCGGCTGTGCATGGCAGCAGCGTAGCCAGGATTTTTTTCGGGGGGGGGGGGCTTCGAGTTTAAGTATAGGCAAAGAATGGGGAAAAAGGGCAATTGTATGATAAAAATACTTAATACTTAATGCAATTAATCAAATAAACAGTTAGCAGAATAAGAATATTTATATTTAACAATATATTTCAGGATAAAAAGGAACTGTCAAATAAGTAAATAATTTTGTAAATTCACGAGGAAAGCTATTCAAAAGAAACTAATCGAATGCTTGATCTATAATGACTAATTTGCAGCATCTAGTAATTTGAAAACTTCAGAACAAGTGTTCATTGGTCAACTTAGTTCATCCCCTTTTCCATCTCCGCTAATTTTTCGGGACGACTAGTCGCAAGCTATAAATTACTGTAAGTCTCTAAGTTGGGATTTTCCAGCACTTTGGGTCCTTTAGGATCTTCTAGTTACTTTAAAGATTCTATTTCCAGGCAGCTGTTCTCGAATAAGGATCAATAGACTATGTAATAAATATGCACTTTAATCCTTATTGTACATTGTACATTGTATGGCTTCCCGAGTGGTCTCTCAATTAGTTTATTTCCAGGTATAGTGTCCGACCGCTCTGGCCTTAGTCATTAAAGCCAAAACGGTCAGAGCATAGGCACTCACACAGTTATGAAAGTAAAACGTAACTTTTGAGTACACAGGGTTCTAAAATTTCGGGTGAGGCTTAAGCACCCCAAGCCCTACCCCCTGGCTACGCCGCTGGTGCATGGTTCAGCTTATGTTTATTTGTCCGATATCGAAGGCGATTTTGCGTCACAAATATATATTTACGACCCAACATATTTCAATATTTCAACCATCTGATAAGATCAATATGATTTGCCTGAGAAGTATATTTGCAATATTTCAAAATTACTCAGCTTAATTTTATATTTAGATTATTTTAATTGTTTGAAGTTTTTCACTACAACATGCAGGATTATTATTCACATATGCAAATTAGATCATTTAACCATAATTTATATTGTCAAGTTGAAATTGTTTCCTTCATAAATTTCTGAAAGTAATGTACCCCTGCAAAAGCACCAATCGATAGATCGTAAATGTAATCACACAGATCGATCGCTTTATTAGTAGTACATAAAATGTGTAACACGTTCATCGTTCAATGCGGATGGAAAAATATGTATAATTTATGTGTAATGAATTACTGATTTTTAATATAAAATCTGATTTTTTAACATTAAATCTGAAGATATATCAAAAGGTTGCAAACAGTTGAAAACCCTGTCTTTGATATTTGATCAAAGATAAAATATCAAATAACTTCAAATTTACTATGCAACTATGCATGTATGCATAATTTTTTGCAAAGTGACTATCGATAATTAGGGTTGCTACTGGTCAGACAATTCTGGAAAGTTGGGGAAAACCTTCGCAGAGTCAGGGAAATTTTTCTAATTAAAAAAATTATAATTATATCTCAATAGTTATAATTATAATTTTACAATTATAATTATATATGTAATTATAATACATATTACAAAATTATAATAGTTATAGTTTATTCTCCATTGCATGCTCTTTTGATCTTTTACAATATACATGTAATCCCATTGGTATTATCACAATAGAAAATTATAATATTATCAGGGAACACAGTCAGTCCTCTATTTCCCCCTATTACCCCTCTATTATTCCTCAATTCTCCTAAAATCACTTTTCTTAGTTTCATTCCTTTTTTCCCCATATTCAAAGTTCCGAATAATTTTCTAAGAATTATGAGAAATAGAAACTTGTGACATTCAAAAACTCTTTTAATGTATTCTTCAATTTCCCATAATTTCCAAATTTTCAAAATCTTCGAAAGTCTCCTGCACTGAAAAAAATAAATAGTGAAAAGGAGAAGTTAATATCTGAATACTAAACTATGGGACAACTATTTAAGATATTAGGGTGTAATATCTAGATATTACACCATAATATCTTAGATAGTTGTCCCATAGTTCAATATCCAAATCGTATGTATTACCAACCGCTCCTTTTCACTATCTATTTTTGTCAGTGTGAATTTTCTTAAAATCCTCCAGAATCTTTAAAAATGATTTAAAATCCTCAAAAATTCTCTAAAATATTTGAGACTGTTCTAGAATCTTCTGAGTTCTCCTACAATAATCTTATAAAATAATATCCCAAAATTCTTCAATATTCTACAACCTGTACTAGACTCTACCAGAATCTTCTAAAATTTTCTGAATACTTTCGTAAACTTCTAGAATTTTCTACAGAATTTTTTAGAATTTTCCAAATTCTACAAAACATTATCGAAATTCTCTCGGAGTCTTTAGAAGCTTCAAAACTTATTTAAAATCTGTAAAAATTCTCAAAAATATTCTACACTTACAGTAAAAACTATAGATTCTCCTTTCAATCGAGTATGCTTTTTTGGGCGTTCTAATATGATCTTCGGTTGTTCTACATGATATCTGACCAACTTCATGTTGAAAAATTATACCAGATTCGATTCTGTTTTCATCCACAATCATTCTATTTTGATTCAGAAATCGTACTTCTTTTATTCAAAATTACGGATTCAATTGAAATGGATGGTTCTGTCACCCGATCTGGTATCCATACCGAATTTGGCTCTAAAAGCATTTTTATTTTTTAATGTGCTGTTTTAAAATCTACAACCATTTCGATTCTTCTGGATTCTTCCGTAATCGTTTAGAAACTTCTCGATTTTCCTATAATTAATTGTTCTACAAAATATACTAGAATGTTCCAGAATCTTCTAAAATTTTCTTAACTCTTCCTTGATCTTCTAAAATCTTCTAGAATCTTCAAGACTATTCTAAAATGTACCTGAAGTTTTGAATGTTCAAATGAACTAACTTTTTTTCTTAACTCAAATTTATCTTGAAATATCCTTCAATCTACAAAATAAAGAGAAATATCATGAGCTTCTTTATCATTACATTAGTTTCTATATTAATAAACCAATATTTTAGAATAAAGAGTTTAAAATGAAATCAAATAAAAATTTCTTTCATTTGTACGTTCAGAACTTCAAGGACATTATTCTCAACTGCATTAGAATTTCCAGAATTCTGCAGAATCCTTTAGAACTCTCTCAAGTCTACAAAAGACTGTAATGACCTTGAAAAATCTTCTAGACTGTCTTCAGAATCTTCCTACAATTCTTTAGACTTTTTGAGTCTTAAAAAAAAAGTCTGGAAGAGATTAGAAGATTTTAGAATTTTACGGAAGATTTTGGAAGAATCAGGAAGTCTGTGAGAGATTCTAAAACACTAACAAATCTAGATTGTAGAGAATTTTTTGGGATTTCAAAAGATTTAATGAATCCACAAGTTAATGGAAAATTAAAAATATTCTAGAAGATTTTAAAAGTTTGTCGAAAAGTCTAGAAGTCATGAAGGATTTTAGAAAATTCTAGACTATTCCAAATATTCTGAAAGTTTACAAATTTGCAGTGTACACTCAGAAAAAAATTTATTTGAACAAAACACACTGTTTCTTTAAATAGACACAGATATTTGGTTATTTCTAACAAATTTTTGTAGATTCCAATAAATATTTATTTGATTTGAATAATCGTTTGGTTTAATCTAATAAATTTGTTAATCGACCAAAAACTTTGGTTGAATAAACAAAATTTTTGATTGAGTCAACTAGAACATTGTTTGATTCAATCAAAGCTTTGCTTGACCAAATAGCAATGCACTTATTTGGTTGATTCAACCAATTTTTGGTTGAATGATACAAACTTTTTTCTGAGTGCAGCATTTCATTACATTCTAGACAGGAATCTAAGATTGTTGAAGATTCTTGAAGATTTTGGATTTCCTTCGTATTTTCAAAAGAAAAAACTTCCCCTTTTTATTTAACATCCTCTTCTCTGAAAAAAATCTCCTACACTTAGAAAGAAATTTTATTTGAACCAAACACACTGTTTCTTTGAATAGACACAAATAGTTGGTTATTTCAAATAAATTTTGGTTGATTCAAATAGTTATTTATTTATTTTGAATAAACGTTTGGTTTAATCTTATAAAATTTTTGATCGACCAAACAATTTGGTTGAATGAACCAAATTTTTGATTGTGTCTACTAAAGCTTTTTTTTATTCAACCAAAACTTTTTTTGGCCATATAGCAATGCATTTATTTGGTTGATTCAATCAAATTTTAGTTAAATCAAAAAAACGTTTTTCTGAGTATATTTCCCCTAAAAATGAACTACGGAACCACTCTGATCCCTGTTTTATACACTCAGAAAAATTTTTTGTTGTTTAGTTGATTTAAACAAAAATGTTGGTTGAATCAACCAAATTTTTTGTAGATTCAACCAAATCTTTGGTTGAATATACCAAATTATTTATTTTTGGTTAAACCAACTAAAACTTTTGGTTGGATCAACCAAACTTTTAATTGTCCGCATAACAAGCAAATTTTTTTGTTGAACCAACCAAAATTTAATTGGTTTAACCAAACATTTTTCTGAGTGTATAATTATAATTATAACAGCACACGGAGAAAAGTAGATAGTGAAAAGGAGGGGAAGTTAATATCTGGATATTGAACTATGGGACAGCTATATAGGATATTATGGTAAAATGATATTATGATTTAATATATGAGATATTATATTATAATATCTAGATATTACACCATAATATTTTAAATAGCTGTCCCATAGTTCAATATCCATATATTAACTTCTCCTTTTTAACTATCTATTTTTCTCCGTGCAGATAATGTTCCGAGAAAATGAAAAATTAGTCAGGAAATTTTTAAATTAGAGTTTTATAGCAACCCTGATAATTGATTCTATATAAATTATGCATAATTGTTTGCACCTGGGATGATAAATTTGCACATTTTAATCTGCAGGTGCTGAGAAGAACGTGATTGAAGATCAGACCAAAGGTCCATTTTGTATCTTGCTTATATTTCAAAATCCACCTGTTTATTTTTGTAGGTTGCTATCTTTAATATATCAAAGATTTGAAGTTTACTGTACAGATTCCTATATAGATTAGAAGATAAACCCAAGCTGGCAGCTGCATCATAACTATAAAAGCCAGGCAGGGGTCGATAAACGTACCCTCTCTCCTTTCCAATTCACACCAATACCAACTTCGCGCCCTGATGTGCATCTGTGTTTGCCAGTGGCTATAGAGTACAGAAAATGTGTGCAAGTTCAGTTTGCAAACGCATACGTTGGCAAGAAACTCTAAAAGCTCTTTGTTACAGAATGAAGCACGTGGTGCCCTCGAACAGTGAAAATTAATCCACAAATACATTAGCATGAGAGCATTCCTTACTTCTGAACGATCGAAAACTTTCTCTATATATTTCAATAGATTAAACAGATTTCGAACCCCCAGAGAACATCGTTAACTTTAAAGGAATATAGGGAAAACCTTGAAAAAAACAGCTATAAAAAAACCACAATTTTTGCCTTGGAAATCCATATTTAGCCTTTGATCCTTGTTTTTCAAGAAAGTATTTCTAATAATTACATTTAAGAACAGGTTAATTATTAACTGGGTTTGTAATCTCAAAGGATGGCTTTAGTATGGACACAAACCAAGTAATCAATATATGTGGTTCAGATCCACACTTGTAGATTCAATTGCATTTTTTTTATTTCAAAAGTTTGAAGATTTTCTGCATCAAACAGTCTAGATGACATGACGTAATGATAGTTTTATTATGTGTAACGCACATTCTATTTTCGTGGCATATAGCCAAGGAATGAAGAGAGGGGATATGATCTATGTTTATCAAAAGGGAGTTATGATTATTCTCGATGGCCTCGGGAAACAAGATCAGAATTATGACAAATAATTTATATGCTGAAAGCAATGAACTTTTTAGCTGATAAAAATAGACTGTGACAAAACTATTATTTTTGTTGTTGTGGAATCCTCAATTTCCAAAGCGAGCATATTAATTTTTAACGACTCCATTACGTATTGAAAGCAGGTATCAGTGCAACTAAAATTCTTATCGCTCGTTAATGAAAGCAATTTAACTTTGAATTTTGTATAGAGTTCATCGTCGACGTCTGTGAACGAGGTCGGCCTTAACGCTGCGAGCATACATAACCGTTTGTGAAAATGATTTGCATACAGAAGCTTACGGTTCTCATTGTTAAAAAATTGGAAAAAAGCAACTCGTTTTCTTTTTAAAAGAATAGAGCATTCTCGTATGCAGGAGAGAAGAATTTTTCTGTCTTATAACCAAAGCACGTCCTGAATTACTTGAAACGATAATTTAAATTTTTTATCAAAAATAAAATCGTACAAAAAATCAAAGTACAACTTGATCGTTTTCGAAAAAACTCAATAATAAACTATTTCGCACGATTGTGTATAAATTGCACAAGCATGTGTAATTGGAACAAAAAATGAATTGACCAATGTCAAAGGGGAGCAATTTCCACAGATTGTAATGATATTGTTTATAGTGGCATAAAGTTTTTTATGGATCATTCATGAACCGTCTTCATAAAAAAAGCAACCTCACTTAAGTAATAATGGCTACATCAATGTAAATGCTATAAATACAGGGAATGAATTTATATTTTTGTGCATTTTACACATTTCTAGAGCTTTGAATTTTTTTCTGTATTATTTATTTATTACGATTATTTATTTGTTAATATGCTTTTATATCAATTTATATGTCAATATGCTGTATTATTTATTTGTCAATATGCTTGGATTAATCAAGGTTTTCAGAAATAACAATAATTCACTGGTGTGATTGACCTCAGGCTTCAATGCTGATTTTCATGATTACAGAGCAAGATTTCATTTTATCTTAACGATGCAACATATCGTGATGAGTGATTACATATAGTAACCACAATTTATTCGCGTGGATGAAGCTTGATTCACTGATTCGCTTTGATTTTCGTAGATTAGAGACCACGCTCAGTTTCCTCTGCCATGAATTCTTCGATCAAATAATGTCAAGTGGGTCGCTTTTCATTAAAATTCTCCCTTCGGAGGTTGACAAGGATAAGCATGATTTATGTACGAAATACGTATATATCACACGAGAAATTATATATTTATGGGCAATAAATTATGATTATTTGCAATCTAAATCGAAATATTCATATTACAACAGTATATCACAATAATATTTCAATATTATTTTCTGATGCGGCTTTTCTGCAGAAGATTCCAAAATAAAAGGATCATTCAGAAAAACATCGCATGCCAACCAATTAGCACAGCAACTGATTTGTTTTGTTCTTTTATCTAATTTATGGATGACTGAATTTTCTCTTTTCCTTTTTGTGAGACGTCCTATATTTCAAACGTAACAATCGTTGACGTCGATGTGCAATGACTTCATTAAAACGAGAACGTGGACATTGTTAAGAGTCAGAACGTATTCACAACATCAATGCGAGCCACATGCTGCTGGTACATGCAAGTGCGTTGATGCATCAATTAATTCAATTCACCCTGGAATGTCACCATATTGTTTGTGTGTCTACAGACAATACAAATCATGAAAGATGGCCCACATTCCAGCACTCAGATAGAATACATTTTTGAAAGAAAAACGTGGAACTGAAGAATGTTGTTATAATATTCTGGAAATAGAAAATCATATGAATTTACCCAAATTAAACCAACCAAATTTTGGTTGAATTTACCAAACGTTTTGTTCATTCAATCAAGTCTTTGGTTGAATATACCCACTTATATATTTTTGGTATATTTAACCAAAGATTTGATTTAAGCAACAAAACATTTGATTGACTCTACAAAAATTTGGATCCCTTAACCAAAATTTTTGTTTAAATCAACTGAACGATTTGGTTTAAACAACAACATTTTTTTCTGAATGTAGAAAATTTACACTCTGTCCAAAAACCGAGAACTGCACTAAAAAAAAAATATCTGGTTGAAGCGACCCAATTTTGGTTGATTTAACCATAGTTGAACCAAAGTTTTCGTTCAATCAATAAAACATTTGGTTGACTCAGTAAAAATTTTGTTCCATTAATCAAAATTTTTGCTTAAATCAATTAAAAGATTTGGTTAAATCAACAAAATTTTTCTTCTAAGTGTGTCAAGGAAAATTTTATGTTCTTATTTTTCTCGTGTATTCAGTTTGTTATAACAACAAGTTTAATAGTTATATTAACTAATAAAATATTTGTAGAAGATTTTTACACTCAGAAAAAAAACTTTATTTGAATCAAACATCCTGTTTCTTTGAATAGACACAAATATTTGGTTATTTCAAACTAATTTTGGTTGTTCAAAATAAATATTTTTTTTATTTGAATAAACGTTTTGTTCAATCTAATAAATTTTTTGATCGACCAAAAAGGGTGAATGAACCAAATTTTTAATTGAGTCAACTAAAACTTTGAGTCAACTAAAACTTTAAGTCAACTAAAACTTTGATTCAACCAAAGTTTTGGTTGACCATATATCAATACATTAATTTGGTTGGTTCAACCAAATTTTGGTTGAATCAAACAAACTATTTTGTGAGTGTACTAAAAAATTAGTTGGCCCAACGAATTATTATTTTAGCGTTAGTAAAGCTTTTTTACGATTAAAAAATGTCATTAAAGATATTTATAATTACGAGGGTCTATAATGTTCTCGAAAAACAATTTTAACTACACTTTGAAATCAATGAAAGTGAAAAAATTCCACAGAAAATGATCCTAACATAAAATTTGCCGGCTCTAAAATTTAACGATATATACAAATTTTTATATTATATTTTTATGAATCTCTAATTTTTAGAGTCGGCAAATTTTCTGTTTCGAAATATTTACCGTCGGAATTTCTCACTTTCGTTAACATCAACGTGACATTAGAATTATTTTATTACACTATTATAAAATATTATATGTAATATATTATAACAAATAAAATGGATTCAGTCAAATATGAATATCTTTTTAGTGCAAGTAAATAATGAAACTTAGTAATTTGTTAAGTAAAACATATTTCCAGTTAAGGGTATGTGATACATAATAACGTCACGAATTACCGATCGATTTTTTATTTACATTCAGCGGGTTTATTAAGATAAAAATGCAAATATAATACTGAAATTTTGGAAAATAATAAAGAATATATTTAGGGATCGATGTCTGTTGCGTTTCAGTATTTATTTTGAAAAAAAATGTTTCAAAAATAATTCTTTTTAACAATAAAAATTTAAACGCGCTAGACATCAATTCCTTGATAATATTCCTTATTATTTCCTCAAATTTCAGCATTATATTTGCATGTCTCTCTTAATAACATCCCTCTGAATATAAATAAAAAATCAGTTGGTAATTCGTGACATCATTATGTATCACATGACCTTAAAAAATGTTATCAAGAATATTTACTTTTTTTTTTGTTGGTACCTACTGTTGGTAATGGAAACATTCAGTGATAAGTATGTTTAATCGGTCGGACAAGCTTTCAGTAGTACTAGTCCACTGTGATCCGACGCAGTCCAAGTGAACGGCACATTGCCCCCAGCCACTCGATGTTTTTTCAAACTTTTGTTCCCTCGCTTGCAAAACATGTTGGCCAAGGGAAAATAAAACAAACAGCTTAGCCTAAATACTATTTTTTTAACGGAAAAATATGTGTGCTTTCAAATCAAGCGAGTTGCACTTTCACTCTGAGTTTATTTACGTTATTGAAGATGAAAACACCTCTGTTTATTTTTCTGGCATTTTCTGTTGCCATTTTTTTTTGCCAATAAAGGTAGGCAATCGATAGGAGAAAATAGCAACAAGGGGTGGGATCGAAAAAATGTGACAAAGGCCCTTTACCTGTGACAGGGCAACACGTCGGCGACACACAGGTACAGGGTTGTTGCATAATATATTTTAACTGAAGATAGTTTTAAAGTGGGTAGGCACATCCCATCGACAGGGTTTCATCGACCAATCGAGGTTGGGGTGGAGCTTAAGCTACACGACCACGTCAGCACCTCTTCACTCTCTCGTTCAGACCTTACTGTCTCACCTACATTCCGGTGCCCTTCTCGCATCATATATATTATCTACTGCGTTCTTACCAAGGACTGCCGTCAATTAAAATTAACGATTGTAAAAGCATATATAGATAATTTTATAATTTGCAAAAAAATATAAAATTGGTAGAGAAATATAAAGAAATAACACAATGAATTTGTGTAATTTTTTCTCGAAGTTTTCGAACAAATATTTATTATTTTTCTAAATACTACTTGAAATTTCTTTAACGTTTCGCTTAATCACTCTGGGAGCATCTTCAGGCAACTGTAACTTTCTGCTAGATATGTAAAAATAGATTAAATTTATTATAACACGTTCAAAATTTAATTAAATCATACTCCTATAGGATACTTTTTATGATTTGGAAAGTTGCTGGAATGCTGGAAGGAAATATTGTCCCAATATTTCTTTGTAAGGTACTTTTTTATGATTTTGAAAGTAGCTGGAATGTTTCGCGGAAATATTCGCGAAATATTGCAGTGCAATATATTTTTGACGTTATTGCGACCCTCATTTGAACTAAGAATGACTTGATTTAACATCATAATCAATATCCTAGACCCCAAAGGCACAAAATCATCGTTCTTAGTGCAATATATCTCTTTGATATTGAAAGTTGCTGAAATGTTGCACAGATATATTGAGAAAATATTGCATAACATGTATAACATAAAAAAAATATATACATAACACGTATTTTTTGGTTGAAAGTTCCGGGAATATGGTACGGAAATATTAAAGAAATATTGCAGTGCAATATCCCAGAAACTTTCAGTGCAAAAAATATATTGCACTATAATGTTTCGTCAATATTTCCGTGCTATATTCCAGTAACTTTCAAAATCATAACAAGTACCTTACAAAGAAATATTACGACAATATTTCCGTGCAATATTGCAAGATTCGGAAATTCCTTAATTGAAGCCACATTGATGCAATATTTAGGGAATATTGCGTGCTATAAGGGTATAATATTGCATCAATGTGACTGCAAGTAAGAAATGTTCGCAATTTTCAACATTGAACAGAAATATTTTCGTAATATTTCATTGTAAGATACTTTTCATGATTTTCAAAATTGCTAGAATATTGTATGGAAATATTGTCGTAATATTTCTTTGTAAGATACTTTTCATGACTTTGAAAGTTACTGGAATATAGCACGGAAATATTAACGAAATGTTGTAGTGCAATATATTTTTTGCGCTGAAAGTTTCTGGAATATTACACAGCAATATTTCATCAATACTTCCGTGCAATATTCACGGTACTTCAAACGAAAAAATACATGTATTGCACTACAATTTTTTCTCAATATTTTCGTGTAGCATTCCAGCAATTTTCAATGTAAACAAATATATTGGTCTGAAATATTTCGCAAATATTTCCGTGAACCATTCCAGCAACTTTTAAGTTATAAAAAGTATCTTACAGAGAAATATTACGACAATATTTCATTGCAACATTCCAGCAAATTTCTAAAACATAAAAAGTAATCTCACAAAGAAATTTTGCGAAAATTGATTAAATATTATATGAAATATTCCCAATTTTGTAGAGAAAGATTCCTGCAATATTCAGGGAAAATTACGTGTTATAAGGGTTTTCGACGTCGAACAGTCATGTTAAAAAATCCAAAGTGTCCAACCAAGGTCAAGAAACTATATAAGGAAATTCTTGTGAATTTCATCATCTTATGTCTAGTTTTTTTTTTGTTATGACACAGTTTGATCCAATTTACAATACTATTTGTTAATTTTTTGGAATTAAACTTCCAATGTAGAAATCTAATATATATAGTAAGTGAATCGTATTAAAAATTGATCATATTGTGGTAAACACCATTTTTAGAAATAAATTAAAAAGTCAAATTAAAACGTTAAATTTTATTTTCAATAAAGAAACCAGTAGACAAACAAACCAGGAAACCTTCAATATAAATTAAAAAGTGGTTAGCGAAACGTCGATGAAATATGAAGAATTGTTAATAAATAAAAAAGATTTGCCCGAAAGTTTCGAGAAAACATACACAAGTTCATTGTGTTACTTTTTATACTTCTTTACCAATTTTAAAATCTCAGACGTAAAAAAATTAAATATTATAAATTAAAAAATATATAATTTACACCCAAGATTTTTTGGTTATTAAAAGTAACTTTCTACTGATAAAAATTTGTACATGTGAAATTCTCGGATACCTTTCGATATATATATATATATATATATATATATATATATGCGTGTGTGTGTTTGTATTTATAATATATAAGAAACATAATTATACCATGCTACGGGACTTTTTTCCTCCTTAGACCTTTTTTTTTTTAGTAATCCGACGTTGCGAATCCGGATTTGGGCAGTGTTAAAATCTGCGTGGAATATACTTTGTTTCCTTGAGGTCAAAAAATATTAAAAGCTTCAAAAAAATATAAAACTTACATTTCTAAAGGTTAAAAATCTCTTAACTTTTTCTCTTCACCAAAAAACCTGGGATTACTAGTTAAATTCTACTAAAATTAACTAAAAAAACTAGTAAAATCAACTAGATTTTCAGTTAATTGAACCAAACTAAAAACTAGTCAATCAATCAACTAGTAAGTTTACTAGTTCAGGATTTATTTTATTTTAAGTTTATATAAAAAACTATACTGTATCAAGTTTTCGAACTGTAATTAAATTTCTGATACTAATACTACTAATACTAAATATTACTAAAACTTCCTCATAATCAACTTACAATACACTTAAAGAAATTATGGTTAACATAGACAGAACGTTGAGTTAAATATTACAAAAAATGTTGATTAGTTTATCCAGAATTCTGGTTAATTTAACTAGAATTTTGGTTATTTTAACCAAAATTATTCGATTTTGTGTTTTAAAGGGAAATTCTGATTGTTTTGATCAGAATTCTGATGACCAGAATTACTTGAAAGGTTATATTTAACCAGAATTTTTTTGGGTGTATCAATACCAACTAAAGGAACTGCAGATATTAAATTTGTTAATAACTATAGCTCCTTAATAAGATATTTTTCCTCGTGGTGAAACATGTTTTAATAAAAATACGATTGCTATAGTAATAAAAGAAATTAATTTTATAAATGAAGCTAAACACATTAAGGTATATAAATAAGGAACCGACATTTTGGAAATACTCAAATACTCTTCAAACAGCTTAGACTCAGATTCACTTTTCCTTTTTTTAAACATAATATTCGTGACTTTCTCGAACGATGTCACAAAGCAAAAAAATATTCTCTCACTTGACTAGAGAAGAATGATTCTCAGCGGTTTAAACTTCCTCGCTGAAATCCAGTCGCTGATACCTTATCTCTCTGCATCCTTGCCACTCACCCCCTTTTTTTCATTCGCTTCATTTGATCCTCTTGAAGAAACTTTTGGGAATTCATTTGGACTTTCTCTTTACCTTACAAAGCTTCCTTTCTTTCTTTCATTTTCTCTCTCTCTTTTTATCCCATATTTATCTTATTTTATTTATATTTTCTTTCCATTTCAGTATCTTATGTCAGGTTTCTTATAACTTGACATAAACTAGTTTCTCTCATTTTTATACCGAAATTACCGAATGTATTGAAATTATTTTCTCAGATGAATTCATCATGTTCTAAGAGCTCAACCGGAATTTGGTCTGGTAACTATTTAATCTATCACAAAACTTTCAGGCCATATATTTCTTTCCATTCGCTTTTTTGTCGGTGCTTTTACTCTTTTCTGATATCTCCTACTCTCTTGTGGTATGCGCTGGAGCAGTCGCATGAACTCGATTTTTGCCCAGTTTACTTCCGCTGATGACGGTGGGTCGAGGTGACCCGACCAGTGTCTGACCCGAATATATCTACAGCGATTGTTGTTCACTCGCGAGCAATAAATTCGAGCGGGCCGTGGGATTTCCTCGACCCACTTTCCACCGCGCTGTTTCACGCACCCGAATTCTAGTTTTCTCTTTGCAAAAGTCTCACAGCCAAAACAGGGGCGGAATAAGAACAAAATGTAACTCAAGCCAACATTTTATAGCATCTCTTATTGTCTTTTACGCCATGTCCTTTTTATAATAAAATAAGACATTTATTTTAAAAAAGAAATAAAAATTTTCCTTTCGTTATAACAATAAATTGCAAAATATCTATGAAAATGTGTTCATTATATCGAATCGATTTAGTTCGATTGAATAATGGAGATTGAATTCTTCAGTCGAGCCACGCAATTGCGGAAGCCTTTGATTCAACCCCAACCGATAATTTCATTAATTTCCTTAACGAGTTAGTCGACTAATTCAACAGTTGAACGGTTCCATGAAATTAGAAACCGAATTTGACCCTGGATATATTCACGCATTTCATCCTATTGAATTACAGTAATGAAACGCTATTAATTAACATTTTCACCCTCGACAAAATTCACTTCTATTCTATTTGCATGACTGTTCAAAATTCAGCACGATACATATATAAATTTATCACCGACAGGTTTGGGGCTGTTCAAAAAATACGTAACGCCCAAGCGTTACGTATTATTTGAATGGACCCTTTTCGAAAAATCCACGTGTCTCTTATATATTATTCTTATTGATACGAAATGTCTCAGAAATTTGTTAGTCTTCCCTAAAACCGAATTTTTGAAACATTTCTGTTAGAATTTATTACTGCTCGAGACATTAATTAAAAGTGAATGATAATGGCGAAATGTGAAAAGAAAGAAATATCAATAGTCGTAAATTCAATAGTGCTATCCAATCAAGGGAATTCCGTCTGGCATATGAACTTTATTCACTATATATATAATCTGTCCAGAACACGACGGCGGATAGTATAAATCAGACGACATCGCACGAGCGAATCGATTTGAGTTAGGTGTCAAGGCCAGCTTCGATAATCATTCAGTATTATATGAGTTTCGTGGTTGAGACATGTGTGTGGTCGCCTATTAGTTCGAATATGAAATATCTACATAGATACATAGATTGCACGGCTTTCAACAAAAATAGTACCTCGCCGATAAGATATATTTATCGACCGAGACCAAGGTGACAAATTAATCGACCCGGGCTTTAACTCTCTACTAGGAACACACACAACACCCCTTGTGAAAGATTAAAAATACAGATAGTGTAAAAATAGATTTTAAAAGCATACAAAATTAAACCTTATTATATGCGTATATATTTACACGTAGAAAAATAGTTCCTTTAAATTTACACCCTGTTAGAAAATTCTGGTTGAAACTTCAATTACTTTAGTTGAAGTTCTATATAATTATCGTAACTGAATCAATCTTCAACCAAAAGTACATGAATTTTCAACCAAAATAAATGAATTTTCAACTAAAATAAATTTTCAACCAAAAGTAAATGAATTTTCAACCACAGTAAATAAAGTTTCAACCGCATTAAATGAATTTTCAAGCACAGTAAATGAAAAAACCGCTGCCAAGTAGTTCGGGTGTTTTCACGTTGGGGCGTATCTTAATTTTATTCATTTCATGAACACTGTGCTTCCTCATATTCATCATCAAATAAATTCGCTTCCTTATAAAGGAAGAAATAATTATCTCGATTTTATAATTTTCACAATAATTTAAATTTTTATACATGAATATTCTTTTGCTTAATATATAGGATTTACATAAGTTATATAACTGCGGTTCGTCATAAAACGTTTTTTAATATGTCAATCGATTCGTCTCATCAAAAGGAATAAATTTGGTACATATAATATTACTATATTCCCAAAATTGAAAAACTTTTAGTAATACAAACGTAAAAAATTTTTATTTTATCTATTATAAATACAGTCAGTCATAAAAAATTTTAAAATAAGGTAATCGATTCGTCTCGTCAAAAGGAATAAATTTGGTACTTAAAATATTTCTATATTTCTAAAAATTGAAAAAAAGTTTTACTCATGAGTGAAAAAATACAAAATTGAAAAATTTTAGACCAGGAAATATTTTGTTTGAAGATGACAAACATTCTATTGATTTTTACCAACTAAATACCATCCCACATTTAAAAACATTATGTACTGAAAGTATTAATTACTTAAGTAATTAAACTTAAAGTAATTAAAGTAATTAAAGTAATTAAACTTAAATACATTACTTAAAAAACTGTGATAAAATTTATTGAAAATTTCGAATTTTTCAAATTTACTTTTTGTTGTATCAAAATATTTAATCAATCAACCTCAATTCTTTTGGGCAGAAAAAGGTGTATTTCATTACAAATCTAAAGCAATTTTGTTTTTACTATAATCAAAATTTTAAGAAAAAAATCCTCTAAAAGGATTTTTGAGAAAAATATAAAATCAATAAAAAAATATTTCTTCTCACAGTACCGGCGATAATCATGAGACCACCTGTTTTTTGTTGTTTGCATAAAATCAGATAATTTTAATAATACACAATTTAATATTTTTTACTGAAGGTAGCATGAAATATATCAAAATTATGCGTCTAATGAACCCGAGTTGAAGTATTTTTGCTTATTTTTTTCATATAATATTGCAAAAAAGTCCAAATTTCAACATTTTTAAAAAATTTAAACAAGTGCTGAAATAATGGCTATTTTTAAGCGTTCTTGAACTCTTTCTAAAGATAAGTTAACGTAGAATATCAATATTGTGTAAAAAATATCCTGGTATTTTTTTCTGGATTTTGCCAAAGTCTAAACTTGAAACAAAAAAATTGTAAAAATTCGAACTTGTAAAATAATTTATAAAAGGAATACTAAAAATAATTATACTGCATATTGTAAGAAAATTTATTTAACTATTGCTAATTATCAATTGCATAATTTTTTAAAACCCGTTTTTCGAGTATAAGAATTTTTTAAATTTTTACAACTTTCTTATTTCAAGTTTAGACTTTGGCAAAATACAGGAAAATTTCATTAGGATATTCTTGATGAAATGGTTATATTCTATGTTAATTTATCTTTAAAATAAACCGAAGACTATTTCCGGAGTGATTCAAAATTTAAGGAAACTTTGAAATTTTGACTTTTTTGGCAATATCTTCTTAAGGAATTCACAAAAACCCTTCATATTGGGGCCATTAGACGCAAAATATTGACACTTTTCGTGATATTTTGAAAAAAATTTACTTTATGTAAACAGGTGGTCTCATAATTCTCGCCGGTTCTGCATCTTATCCGGCTCAAAACTTGAAAAATTTTGGACACTACGTGGAACTATAATTCCTCCAAATTTCGTGACCCTAGCTCAAGTTGTTTGCAAGATATGTTTTAAAAAGTATTGTGGACCTACACACGTTCACACACACCCACACGGACATTTTTTTAAAAACCTCGTTTTCGAATTTGGTCAAGAAATGTCAAAAAATGAGATTCGAAAATTTTCATCGTTACAAAGCTTCCTTTATGAGGAAGCTATAATTGGTTGAAATTTCAAGAATTTTCTAACAGTGCAGAAAGTTCTGTAAGATTAACCGAAAATATCAGAAAAACAACAGGATTTAATATGCGATCACAATTTTTCTTAAATTGAAGTAAACATCGGGAAATTTTTTCTCCGTATACAGATATATACAAAATATATATTTATGTACAGAGTTTAAAAAATCAAGGAACTATGAATGTTTATCACTGAAAAAAATGATTAGTTTGGGCCAACTACTTAGTTTGTAAGATATGGTCCTGCTATTTTATTAGTTGCTGGTATTAATTGAATAGTTACTGCAACTAATACAATGCTGTTGTCCCAACTAATAAAATAGCAGTACCATATTTTAAAAATTAAATAGTTGGCTCAACTAATAATTTGTTCAGTGTTGTATTATTTTCTATAGCATTTTGCATTATGGGATATATTTACAAACTAAAAATAAAATAAAAGAAGCACAAGGCTGAATAATTAAGGGCTACAAAGGGTTGGATGTCCAACGCGGATATAAAGTAAAGTCGTGAGGTATATTTGATATATA